>APFE031322492.1:0-30149 GCA_000404065.3 Pinus taeda | reverse complement strand
AATGCTCTAGAAATGACCACAAGTAACTTTTTTAAGATGAAACTCGCGCCTTTTGACCTTTACAGGGGTACACACCCCACCCTTGACATACAGAGCATACAAGTACGTAGGTATAATGAACTTGGAGTGCGTACACGCAGGTAAGGTAGAGAGAACCTGCGTACCCAGAGATAAACATGATTTTTAAAGACTTTCTCTCTTTCTTGAAGTTTGACATGGAGAGCAGAAGTATAAGGCTTGCCAAGGAGGATAATATGACTGTTGATGGAGCCATACTAACTGCAGATAGTCATGGTGACAAATTTCAGTGTAACAATGTTCCTTCTAAGGAACAAGTTGTTGATATACTCACCAAACCATTGCCTAGGGAGACCTTTGAATACCTCAGGTGAAAGTTGGGGGTAGTTGATGCATTATCGTGTTGTTGTTGTTGAATCTTATGTGTTGGTTGTACGTGAGGTCTACATGTGGTATACGCGTACATTTGCTGGTTTTTGGATTTGTTGTAGATCGATGGCACAGGTTCAGGGGGAGCACATATAATGCATTGTTGGCATTATGGTAGCACAGAAGGAGAGCATGGATGCTGATCTAATCATGGTTGCAATATGTCTCTATCTCTTTCATGGTCGTTTATGGTGTTTGGTGGTTTATGATTCTTCTTTGCAGATCTGGTCTACAGTCAGGAGGAGCATGTTCTTAGGGGGAGTATAACCCTTTGCCCTTGATGTCAAAGTGGGAGAATGACATTGAGGATCTTGAGGTTGCCATCAAGTCCAAAGGGGGAGATTGATGGCATTATGTTTCTGGTATGGCTTTATGATACAGGTGTTGTACTTGATGGCAACTCTCTCAAGTGGCAATGGTCCGTTCAGGGTCTCAAAATGAAGAAAATAAGAGGTTCGCAGGTACTCACTTCAAAAGGCGCAGACCCGCAGGTACATTGTTCAGCTAGTTGCGGTCTTGTACGTAGGTTGTCTGAACAAAAGGTGCAGATCCCAGTGCACACACTTCAAGGCAGAAAAGCGCACTCATGAGGGGGTTTCTTATGTTTGGCCCGTGTTATTTAGCCTGCCATCTCTAATGCTATGGTTTTGGCCCGTGGTATAGGATCTATTTTATCCCTGGTTTGGATCCCTTGTTTTGGTTACTTGATGGTTTTGTCCCATGGTGTGAATGAGGGATTGTCTATAAATACGGAAGTAGATCACTTGGCCAAGGTATCTTTTGAAAATTGAATATCTTAAGATCTGAAATATTGGGTTATCGGTTTAAAAAGCATGATCTATATAAAGGTGAAGTTAAAAATGAATCTATAGTGTGTGATCTCTCAGGTGCATGATCAGATCTGGGCATCTGACCGTCAGTGGCTCTTCGGAGGTTTCTTAATTTGGTTGACATCAAAGGTCTGCAGGTATTTCACTGTTCAGGTGCGGAGGATCGCAGCTCGGTGAAAGGCGTTGTGCGGTGGTACGCAGTTCTCATAACAGTACAGTGCGGGGGCTCGCAGCACGGTCGAAGACGCAGTGCATAGATGCAGTAGAGGTACACGGCTCAACAGAAGGTCACAGTACGGACGCCCGCGGCGAGCCAAAAGAACAACTGCAAAGCAAGATCAAAGGTACGCGGTGCGATAAAGGAAATCCTGCGAAGGTACTTAGAAGTACGCGGTGCGATTGAAGAAGAGACTGCAGAGGCACAGTAGGAGTACGAAGCAAGACAGAAAGTGGTTTGTGGATATACGCAGCGGAGCAGAAGACGCTCTGTGTGGATACACAAGAGAACAGAAGCCGGGGTGCGAAGTCACGTAGTCCAGATAAGGAAAAACTGTGGATCTGTCTTAAAACATTTGTTGGTTATCTTTTATCTCTTGCTGCAGAGTTCTGGGTTTATATTTCTGGTACTATCTTTCCTTTTACAGCATTTTTTGAAGCTGGGTAATTCATTGATTGTATGAGTTTGGATGATTTGCATGATTATTTGATATTCTTGGATCTAGTTTGAAAATTTATGAAAAGTGGTCCTTGAAAGAACAAGAAGTAGGGGGTTGTTGCTCCCTTCCAGGAGAGACTGGAAAATGAGAGAGAGTTGTAGCTCTCTACAAGTTGCACCCTGCGTACTGGTAAAGGACTGCACCAGTACAAAATTATTGTAAAAGAAGTTTCTAATTGAAAGAAGATAGAGACATATTGCAGCAGGTGGTTTTCACCCACATTGGGTTTCCACCTTATATCTCGTGTTCTTTGGTGTGATTATTTGTTTTTCTTGTTTCATGCTCATACAAGTTAATGATCAATAAATGAAGGCAAATTGAAAAGAATTTGATAATACTGATTCACCCCTCCTCTCAGTATTATTTCCAACAGAGAAATTATTATGGAGGATATTCAACATGCACATGAAGAAATGGTTAAGTATGGTTTAGATAATTATGTAGGATTGAGTCATGTAGGATGAGTGGTAAGAAAAAAATGTTAAGAAACTCACATGCATGAGAGAATTGATTACGAGTAAGAAAGAAGAAATTTGTTTGCTACAAAAGTATGATTATAAATCTAGAATGTGTAATGCGGGTGAAAGATGATTCATGCAAAGAAAAGGAGTCATGATCCACATGCAAAGAAGGACCAAGGAAAGGTTATTTCTAGGTAAAAAGGAATAAGGAGAAGAAATGTTAGATCACCTGCAATTAAAGAAATGGTTAAGTATGGGAAATAAGGGGAGGTGAAAAGTGAAAAATAAGTATGATGTTTTACAATATGGTTGATCGATAAATTTGTTCAGCAATCACTTAAAACTTCCCATAAAATTACCAAAGAATACATCTCCAATACTAATATGATCTGTAAACTATCATGAATATTCCACTAGAAAATTTGTCACAATAACTTTGATAAAAATAAAATATAAATCTTGAGTTTGAGGGTTAATTTCCTTAGATAATAGATTTATTAGTTATTTTTTTTGCATATTCATGTAATAGATGAAATGTGTAAAATAGAGAAAAATAAAACACAATCCTAGACCAACCACAATTAATCTGAGACAAGCTTTGGGAAACATTTACGAGCGAAAACTTAAATGGAAGGTGAGGTTGCTTTGCACTCTTTTGTTTGGAATGGAAATAATTCAAGTAAAATGTATAATTCACTCTCCGTGAAGTTACTTAGCACATGTGTTGATCTAGGTGGATATTGGTTGCCACCCACCTATTCCACCTGAACCTCTAGCTGGTTTCAAGTGTTTCCTAGATTATAACACAATTTACTATTTTTAGCAATTTTTCAGGTCTTGAACTTATGTATAGTTTTTGAACCCATAAAAAGTGTTTTCCTGAGGTCTGCAATAGATCCATAGTCCATAAATATTGTAGTGCTTGGAGATACCTTTCTAATAGGGTATTGTATTCACCAAAAAAAGATCACATGACCAAGCTATGACCTTGGGAAGTTGATTGTCCAGCTAACCCCAATGGGGCCCACAAACTCTTGGTGTTCCATCTCCTAGGGTAGGGTTTTTCGTTGTATAGGGTTTACCTTTGTTGTCCAATAATAAAAAGGCCCTTGACGTCATTGTAACACAGTTCAGAGGCATGTATCTACCAGATCTCTTCTCAGAGATAAGCTACCATTGCTCAAGCTAGTTTATTTCCATTCTATATGTAAGCATCATTTAGTTCTTTGATGTTAATGAAATGGGGATTTATTTTTGTTGCATCTCTATGTTTATGTTTATATCTTTATTTCACTTTGTTCCTTCATAGATTTGGATCAGTGGTATTAGGGCGGTTTTCTCTTTCTCTATCTTTTTGTGCATGTCCCCAAGGAGGTCGGGGTATAAAGAGTTAGGGCTTGAACTGATTAAACCTTTGCAAGATTGACCTCGCCAACCACGAAGACCTCCCATGGTGGAAGAAAATAAAGACAAGGGTGTAGGATATCCTTTCAAAATATTTCTCGAGAAACCCCTCAAGCGACAAAGGAAAGCGATGATGGACAACTTTTCCAAGATCCTTCGGCAGATACCCACAAGCCATGCATCTTCATCCAACAACCACCTTGTAGGCACCACTCCCTTTGAGCTACAAGTCAAATTTGAAGTTCTCGTATTTGAATGCCAGATAGATGGAGATTCCATAGATAAATGGTTAATTATGTTGGAAGGATATTTTTCGGTTCACGATTTTTATAAAAGGGAGAAAATTAGTTTTCCACTCCTCAAAGTTGCCTCCCATGTCAAGGACTGGTGGGAAACCTATTATGAGCTAAGGGAAAAGAGAGAGCCCTCACATTTTTTAGCCACAACAACTTGGAATTCTTTCTGAGATGCCATCAAGGAACAATATTACCCTATTAGGAGCTATGATGACAAGTACATATAATGGACTATGCTATGACAACAAAGGGATCGAGATGTGCATGAGCTGATGAATCTTTTCCATACCCTACGCACAAAGTTGGGTATCAAATATTCTAAGAAACATCTGGTGTTAAAGTACCGTGATTGTTTTCACAAATACATTCAGGAGGAAATGGATTTCGTGGACATCTCCTCTCTTGGTGCAACATACCAATATGTTACTAAGATTGAGCAAAAATTCAAGCAAAAGAACTGAGACTTAGTATCTATGAACCAAAAGTAGAGAAAATGTTGCCTCAAGCCATAGAGAAAATGGAAAATCCAGGCTACGACCCCCATGGAAAACTCCTTGGAGCCGCAAGCCAAGAATAATGGTAAGGTGAAGAAAGACACCAAAAAGTGGTGTGAGTTCCATAAAACTCCCACTCACAATATGAACAAATGTCATGAAAAGTAGGTGTTGGTGGCCAAGCTAAAAGACTCAAGGATGGACGCATGCTTTGATTCTAAACTAGAACCTCAGAAGGGAAAGCAGATCATTGACACGTATCCCACTATGATAGTAGCCACCACCAAGCTCCAAATGGTGGAACCTGAGGATCCAAAGGAGGGGGAGAGCCTTTTCCACTCGTAGATGTGGGTAAAGGGTTCTATAGTGTGGTTCATCATTGAAAGTGGGAGACATAAACAATTAATCTCAAGGGAGGCCATTAAGAGATTGAAGTTACCAATAACACCACACCCACAGTTGTACACCATTAGGTGGCTCTATTAAGGGCAAGATCTTTGTGTTAGCTAGCAATGATGCCTGCCTTACAACATCAAGCCCTTTGTAGATGAGGTATTGTGTTATTTTTCCCCTCTGGAAGTCTGTGATGTTTTATTAGGTTAGCCATACCTATGGAAGCGTCCTATTGTATATGAAACTAGACCTCGTTATGTTATTATTACTTTGGGTAATAAATTTTACAAGATATCAAAGGTAGCATCGCATACCATTTTTTATTTTTTCATTGCTAAAAAGTGTAGTAAGACCATTTCCCAGACTAGGAAATTCATCTACCTTATGATTCATCCTCAGAGCAAGAGGAATATTGTGGCCACATCCACAACCTCTAGACAAGGCTCCTCCACATGAAAGTAGCAAATGGATAAAGTCATTAAGGAGTATAGCGATATCTTCACCTCACCCACAAGGGTACCCCTACACTGTTAGGTCAAGCACTCCATCGATCTGACTGCAGGTGCACTGCTACCTAATGGAATGATCTACCGACACTCTATTATTGAGAATGATGGAATCGAGAGGAAGATTCAAGAGATGTTGTAGAAAGGGCACATCAGGCCAAGTTCATTGCCATGTGGGAGCCCAACCATGTTGGTACAGAATAAGGATGAAACCTAGAGGCTTTGTATTGACTATTGGGCATTGAATAGGATCATTTTCTAGATTAGGTATCCAATCCCATGAATTGACGACTTTCTAGACCACCTCAAGGGGTGAAATTATTTTAGCAAGATTGACTTAAGGTTCGATTATCACTAGGTACCAATCAAATCCTTTGAGGTGTGGAAGTCTGCCCTCAAATCCAAGTGATCTGAATTTAAACAGGAACACAACAGATTACAGATATAACCATATATATAGAGATGCAACAAAAATAACACTTCCTTTCATTAATATCAAATAATGAGACTAGCTCAGGAGATGGTATCTTATCTCTGAGAAGAGATGTGGTGGCTACATGCCTATGAACTATGTTACAATGAGGCTCAAAGGCCTATTTATTATTGAGAAACAATGGAAACCCCTAAACATCCAAAAACCTAACCCTAGGAGATGAAGTACCAAAATTGTGGGCCCCATATGTGTAAATTCGTACATCAACTTCCCAGGGTTGTAACTTTGGCATATGATCTTTGTTTGGCTATCATAATACCTCATTTCGAAGATCTCAAAGAGAAGGCTGAAAAAGAAGAAGCAAGCCCATTTGGGAAAGTTTTGATCTCTCCGTTTTCCCTAGAAGCGTTGTTTAGGGCCTCAAAATGGCTTCGGAACTTCATGACCCGAAAAATTACCAAAAATAGTAAACTATGCTACAATTAAGGAAATCGAAAAATTGAAAGAGGTCGTGTTGGGGGCCCAAGTGGAATAGGTGGGTGGCCACAATTATCCACTTGGATCATTCCTCCCCACTTAGGAAGAAATGGTCCCCAATGCATTGAGTGCCTCCATGAGATGGGGAAACTTTTGTTGACCCTGGTCCCTAGTGAGATGTTCTGCAATCTATGTTATGTCGAGTAATGGTGGGAAGCATGGTCGAGGGCGGTCCACATTGGACACTTGGTGCAAGCCAAGGAATGGAGGAATGCTACACTACAAAGCATTGTTTCCCAAAACCTTGGTAATGGTGTAAGGACCATATGTGGTCTGAGTTTTCGATGAACTCTTGTATGGCATTCTTTCTGCAAATGCAACTAGAATTTGACACCCACCTTAAACTTGTGTGGCACATAATGTTGATCATGTCACTACTTGTACTTGGCATTTTCCACAATGGAATGATCATATATCATCCCATTGGGTGTATGTGCTCCCAAAGTTAGATTGAACGAATGCTTGACCTGACAGTGCAATGGTACCCTTGTGGGTGAGGAGAAGATGTCCTTGTATTCCTTCATGACCATATCCACCTGCTTTTGCTGCATGGATGAACCCTTCCCGGGGGCCATGGATGTGGCTATGATCTTCCCCTTATTTTTAGAGTGAAATAGAAAGAAAATAAATTTCCTAGTTTGGGAGATGATATTATTGCATTTCTTGGCACATATCAAAGAGGTGGCAGTAGGTGGGGAAACCTATGGTATCATGTATAGTGTATTTCCCAAAGAAATAATCATAGAGTGAGGTCTAGACTCATATAAATCATGTGGCTTCCACAAGTATGGTTTTCCTAATAATACATCACAAACGTTGAGAGGAGAAATATCACACAATACCTCATATGTGAAGGGCTTGAAGTTGTAGGGAAGGCGACACTTCTTGAGTGGAAAAGACTCTTCCCCTTCTATGGATCTTCGAGATCATTCTTTTAGATCTTTGTTGTGGGAACAGTGGCACTGGGCTTCCCATCAATAATATGCTTCCATTTGTCATTCCTCCTTTTGTGTTTCGACTTAGAGTTGGAACATGCATCTGATTATGAAGCCTTCAACTTGGCCACCAGTGACTGCTTGGTCCGACACTCACTTGTGTTGTGAGTGGGGCTCTTATTGAACTCACACCAATTTCCTGTGTCCTTCTTTGACTTCGTGGTGGTGTTATTTTATTAATGCTTCGACGCGTTGTCTTTGGTCACCCTGCCTTAGATTTGTCCTTTGTTCTTCAGATTCACAGATCCAAAATCTCGCTTCTTTTGTTTAAACTTCTGCTTGATCTTGACAGTGTATCGATACGTCGTGCCAAGCGAGCAGATCTTCAAGAACTCCATGTCATCCTTGATGTACCTGTTAGTGTCAGTCTTTGCAGCCTTCCTTCAGTGATCAAACATGCTCTTACAAAGTGATTTTAAGGTGTCAAGGTCAAATTTTGTCATTTCAATAAGTCTTCAAGCAAAATTTGGTCATTAGGCATTAGGTCTAGGGTTTGTTTTCACTCTTTTCAAAATTGTCCAAATTTCGGTCCATGTCACCATTCAGCTGAGTGTGCCATTATTCATAGGGTTTTCATCATCATGTCAAGTTCCATTGGGTCATTTTACAGCTTTTTCATGCTTCAGTTGTGCCTAGGTAAGGTCCATTTCCCTCTCCTAGGGTTTTGGAGGTAATTTCTCTTGGATGGTCAAATCATCGAAAAAGCTTGTACCCTAATGTTCACACACCTTCCCCTATCCTTAATTTACCTTATTAAGCACTTCCCATCACTGAGATCCCCCAAATTCCTCATTTTCGCACAAACCTTAGTTTCTTGCTACAACCTGGCAATTTTCTAGGTTGGGCCTATGGTTTTCCCTTTTGGACCCCTTCCCCTCACTCAATCTCTGAGATTCCACTTTCCCCTGCTTCCTAACAGCCCTCCCTACTTCCAAAAATTTCCCCAAGAATTTAGAATTCCCTTATCCCCTTCATTTCGCTTCATTTCAACAAAATTCCTTGTTTCACACATTGGGATAGGTTTCACTAAAATGATGTTTCTGAGAAATAAAAGATGAATTTTGGAAAACTGAGAGAGGTTTTTGTTCACAACAGGCCAAGAAATAAACAAGTCCTTCACGTTTTACATAGGTGTCATGGTTTTAGAGAAATGTCAACAATACAATCGGGAGAATTGATGCACCTTTGAAGTGACCTTGGGGAAATCAAGTTTTCTCCTAGATTCGTTGGCCAAATAACTTTCTTGATGAGTCAAAGGATAACTAGAAATAAATATATTTCCAATGAGCTATCATGAGCTCAATTTGGAGTTTAGGAAGGCATTCCAAAGTTGATTGCAAAAGCACTCTGCCTTGAGGCAGCCTCATTTGCCACATTTTGACCAGTCTTAGGAGATTTGATTTTTGACAAGATAAATGAACTCCAAATTGAAACATTCCAGTTGGGTTGGAAGGTAGAATCAAAGAAATTTCTAAAAAGCTATCCTGTACCTAATTTCGACACCAGGAAGGCCTCCAAAAGTCTCCTGCAAAAAGGAGCTACGCACAGGCTCTATGCGCCGCGCGCCTCAAGCCCAGTGGACCGCGCTTTCCCTGTGCGCCGCGCGCCTCGCGCGACGCATAGAATTGGGAGGTCCATGACAAATGGCTTGTAGTTTTGGATTTTTCATGAGAAATCATGAATTTTGGTACTTGGACAAGAAATTTGGGCAAGTTTTGTGTCCCCAAAAGGTCAAAAAACATGCAAACTGACCTCACTGCCCCTTTTTGGACACACAGGAAGCAGTCTTGGGAGAATGCACTTTTGGAGGGGAAAATGGACACCAAATTGGAAATTCTACTTGGGTTGGAAATTAAACAGGTAGGGCTTTCCAACAAACCAATCTGAGCTCAATTTGGACTCCTGCAAGTGCCCAAAAAGTAGCTGAAAGGCGTGCGATGCATAGAGCTTAGGAGCGCGGCGCATAGAGATTTTTGGTCAAATTTTCACCTTCCAGCTCAGAAATTCGACCAGTTTGACTAGTTTTGATTTGTGATGTAATTTTTGACTTCTCTTGATGTAATTGATTCAACATGATGTAATTTTGAAACATAGTTACTTGTTCTAGAAGATTCATTCACCAAAGAGTGAAAATTTAATGAATGAATTGGTTTCCTACCTTATAGAGGCAAGTTGTTTTGACTGCCTAGATTGTAGTGCTTTGTTTAGAGTTGGTTGAAACAAATCCTAGGATGATGAGATCGACCAATATAGGTGTGGGAAGGGGTTAAGATGGTCTATATGATGTAATTTCTCAATTTTTTTTCAGAGGTTGGAGAGGTCGGACACTTGGGATTGCTTTGGCATACTATTGTATATATTTTCTCTGCATTTTTGGCTAAGGAAAGACCAGGGTTTTGCAGCACTGTTTGGGATCCATGTGGCTTTATGTTTTGATGGTGTGCTTCTTTAAGTGATTGTAAGTTGTTATGTGTATCATTTTCCTTCTTTCATCTTCTGCAATTGAACAAATGAAGTGTTAAGGTAGAATCCATTGATGGTTATGCTCTGCCTTTAAGTTTGTTTGATTTTCCATGTTTTCATCTGTTTAAGGAGAATCCTTGAAAGCTTCTTGCTCTCCTTAGCTCCTTGCCAGTTTGATCTATCCATCTCTTTCACTTTTAAAGCATCAAGATGATCGCCTTCCTTGCCCCATTCATACCTCTACAGAAACTGTGCCTCATCCCTGAGCCCAAATTGCCTTTCCCATTGTTTTCAACAAACCCTAAAAAACCCAAAATCAAATCAAACCCCTGCACTTAATACCTAGCCTAAGATCAGTTGCAAATTTAGTCATCTCGAGCCTCTTTGATTACATTTTGTCAAGATTGACCCGGAAAGAGCCCTCTCCTGTCCTCGTAGGGCTAGCTATGAGGCTGAGCGTGGTTTGATGTAGCCTTGAGTTTTACCTTATTTCAGCCTAAGGTAGATTTGAGCACTAACATAGTGGCGACCATACTGGGGAAGAACTGGTTTGCTTATTAGTGTTATTTGATTTATATCTACAGATGGAGTCTGAATTCACGCCAGGTAGCCTTCGAACTGCACATTGCTTTGCGAGTGCATAGTAGATAAACGCTGCTTCAGTCGATCTCTGGTCTAGCTTGTAATCGTAACACTTAACTTATAAATTGCCCCAGTACATGTATCGAGCTCAGATCTGATTGTTGATGGTGGACAATGATCAGACACTGGAAAGGCTGAAATCATTCACCTGGCGACTCTAAATGATTTTCGAGATCAGATCCAAAGAATCTGCTGGAGGATGATCCTGACCAGCAAAAACATGAAAGGACAACATGGACAGATCAGGTATTCAAGTTGGAATTTCATCCAAGACATTTTGTTCTTTTTCATAAAGTATTTCTTCTCTTTTCCCAAGAATGTCAAGAAGGCTTTGTAAAGTATACTGTATTTGAGAAGAGATCTTTGGCCTACAGTTGATTCTTTCCCTTTGAAGATTGTGAATACCAAAGATTTGCATACCTTTGAGCTTGATCAAGACCTTTCTTCTAAATTTTGTCATGACCATCTTCAGATTGATGAACCTCAAAAGACCAAGACTGATTCTATACCTGCTGTACATACCCCTACACCTTGTAAAATTCCAAATGGGTATAAACCTCTTGTTTTACCTTCTGTTCTTCATTCTTTCCCCAAAAACTATGATCTATACTTGCCGAGGTTTGATGGTGAATGTAAGAATGTCAATGTTGAGCAACATGTGCAGAATTTTGAGTCTTTTCTAGACCTTTTTGAAGTTGATAGCGAAGATGTTAGTATAAGGCTTTTTGCTCTTTCTTTGCAAGCCAAAGTCAAGAGTTGGTTCAAAACCTTTCTTGATGCAAGCATTTCAGATTTCCAGCAGTTTGTCAAAGTTTTTCTCGACAGGTGGATGATCAGACAGAACCTTTTCTTGATTATAAAAGAGTATAACCAGCTAAAAAGACTGCCAGGGGAGACAGTACAACAATTTTCAGCCAGATTTAACCAAGTTTATTATTCGATCCCAATTGATATAAGGCCTCCTCCTAGATCTTCTCTCTTACACTATCCGGGTGCCTTTGAACCAGAAATGGAGTTTTAGCTGAGAGAAAGAAATATTGCAATACTTCATGAGATGCAAAATAGTGCAGTGAATGTAGAGGCTCATTTGCCGATCTTGAGGGCAAGGTTGAAGGAAGAAGAAAAGAAGATTGTTTTAAAGTAGCTGACACTTTCAGAGGAAAAGTTTGATCTTTTTGTAAATGCAGTAGAAGAGATGGTGCGGAAAATGACTGCAAAAAATGAAAGTGACATTCAAGAACAAGCGACTGACCCAAAAGATTTTGTTTCTGATCCCAGTTGTCATAGTGATTGTTTTATAGATCATTGTGAAGAAGAGAGAGTTGTTGATATGATGTGTATGTTTGATGATGAATTGCCTCAGTTTGATCAGTATGATGATGATTATGTTCTCCAGAAAGAAGCTAATCTTGTAGACGAATCAGCAGCTAGTTTGTGCGAGGAGGAAGTTCACTTTCAGTAGCTCGAATACAGTAATCAACCGATGCATATGAGCTATGACAATGATGAGGAAAGTGCATCAAAGTTTGAAGTAAGTGAAGGTCTTTGCCTTTTTGTTTTGGTTCATTTTAGTTCATCAGAGATAACTACCATGCAATTAGAAATCAAATGTCAACAAGTCTTGATTTGAATCATCTTGAGAGCAATGAAAATTTTGTTCAAGACTTCTCATATTCAGATTTGAAACCCCCGAAAGCCATTGATTGTCAAGTTGCAGCTGAAGACTTGGAAGTCGACACACATGATTTAATGATTCAAGGTGACTCCGTACCATTCTGTTTTGAATCATTTCAGTTTTTGAAGGGTAGATTGCATAGTAAATATTCAAATGAACAACCTATAACAAATCAACAATCTCTTAGTGTTAATGTTGAGGATGAGATAGATAACAAAATTCTTGAGTAGCCTATAGCATCAAATTTGCAGCCACCAAATGAAATTGAAGGGCAGATTGCAGATGAAGTTGTGGAACACGAAATACATGATTTGATGATGCAGGAAGATTCTATACCCTTTTGTTTCGAAGCATTTCAGTTTATAAGGTAGAATCTTCGTAAAATCTCTCAAGAAAGAGATGAACAGCTAGAAGGATGTCATACATTTTTAATGGATACATTACAACAGTCTTTTCAAGTTTTTCATGATCCAATAGCTGATGTTTTGGATGAGGTTTGTAGTCAAAGTATTTCTCTATTGACTATATGTGAGCTTGAAACGTGTATTGATACAAACTTGATCCGGCAGCCGGTTTCTTTGTCATTTTCAGCAGAGGTCTCGTCACAAGGCTCAGATCAAAGTTTGCATTCGTGGTATGAGGAAAAGAGAAGTAATCCATTGGATGAGCTAAGTTCTAGTGTACTTGATTTTCAAGATCCTTATGCATTGTTTTTGGAGGCGGATAGAGGATCCATATCATTCAAAAGATCTGTTTCCAAGTTGTCATGGGAGTTGCCTTTCAGTAGTTCTCTCTTGTTGTTCATAAGTGAGGACTTGCAGAAAATTCGAACAGCAGATGGAATACTTACTTGGTTGCATTGGTTGTTTCATTTCACTTGATCAAGTGATGAATGAAACTGTTAGAGTAGGTTTTGATGAATAAGCTCCACTTTGAGCATCATTTCCAGTTTTTCGGTTGTGTTTAAGTATTGAGTCAGCTTTTAGTTAAGTGAGAGTCAATTTGTGTCATCCGAGTCATCAGTTTTCAGTCATGCATTTTAGTTTGAGTTTTTGACTCCATTGACCAATGGATGAAGGCACTGTTTGCTCTCCCAGAGATCTGTCATTCTTGCCACCTCCAAGGAGCTACCATCCCCATTAGAGCCATTGTTAGTTTCAGTATTTCCAGCCTTCCTTCAGTGATCAAACATTCTCTTACAAAGTGATTTTAAGGTGTCAAGGTCAAATTTTGTCATTTCAATAAGTCTTCAAGCAAAATTTGGTCATTAGGTATTAGGTCTAGGGTTTGTTTTCACTCTTTCCAAATTGTCCAAATGTCGGTCCATGTCACCATTCAGCTGAGTGTACCATTATTTAGAGGGTTTTCATCATCATGTCAAGTTCCATTGGGTCATTTTATAGCTTGTTCATGCTTCAATTGTGCCTAGGTAAGGTCCATTTCCCTCTCCTAGGGTTTTGGAGGTAATTTCTCTTGGATGGTGAAATCATCGAAAAAACTTATCCTAATTTTCACACACCTCCCCCTATCCTTAATTTACCTTATTAAACACTTCCCATCACTGATATCCCCCAAATTCCTTATTTTTGCACAAACCCTAGTTTCTTGCTACAACTTGGCAATTTTCTAGGTTGGGCCTATGTTTTGTGCTTTTGGACCCCTTCCCCTCACTCAATCTCTGAGATTCCACTTTCCCCTGATTCCTAACATCCCTCCCTACTTCCAAAAATTTCTCCAAGAATTTAGAAGCCCCTTATCCCCTTCATTTCGCTTCATTGCGACAAACTTCCTTGTTTCACACATCGAGATAGGTTTCACTAAAATGATGTTTCTGAGAAGTAAAAGATGCATTTTGGAAAACTGAGAGAGGTTTTTGTCCATAATAGGCCATGAAAGACACACCTCCTTCACTTTTTACAAAGGTGTCATGGTTTTAGAGAAATGTCAACAATACAATCGCCTCGGGAGAATTGATGCACCTCTGAAGTGACCTTGGGAAAATCAAGTTTTCTCCTAGCTTGGTTGGCCAAATAACTTTCTTGATGAGTCAAAGGATAACTAGAAAAAACTATATTTCCAATGAGCTATCATGAGCTCACTGTGGAGTTGAGGAAGACATTCAAAATTTGATTGCAACAACACTCTGCCTTGAGGCAACCTCATTTGGCACATTTTGACCAGTCTTGGGAGATTTGCTTTTTGACAAGGAAAATGAACTCCAAATTAAAAAGTTCCAATTGGGTTGGAACGTAGACTCAAATAAATTTCCAACGAGCTATCCTGCATCTGATTTAGATACTGGGAAGGCCTCCAAATGTCTCCTGCAAAAGGGTGAGTGCGCCGCATGCCTCGCGCGACGCATATGATTGGGAGGTCCAAATGACAAATGGCTTGCAGTTTTGGATTTTTCATGAGAAATCATGAATTTTGGTACTTGGATAAGAAATTTGGGCAAGTTTTGGGTCCGCAAAAGATCAAAAAATATGCAAAGAAAGGACCTCACTGCCCCTTTTTCGATACACAGGGAGCAGTCTTGGGAGAATGCACTTTTGGAGGGGCAAATGGACACCACATTGGGAAATTCCACTTGGGTTGGAAAGTAGATAGGCAGGGCTTTCCAACAAGCCAATCTGAGCTCAATTTGGACTCCTGAAAGTGCCGAAAACGTAGTCTGAAAAGCGTGCAACGCATAGAGCTCATTCGCGCGACGCATAGAGATTTTTGGTCAAATTTTCACCTTCCAACTCAGAAATTCGACCAGTTTGACTAGTTTTGATTTGTGATGTAATTTTTGACTTCTCTTGATGTAATTGATTCAACATGATGTAATTTTGACACTTAGTTACTTGTTCTAGAAGATTCATTCACCAAAAAGTGGAAATTTAATGAATGAATTGGTTTCCTACCTTATAGAGGCAAGTTATTTTGACTGCCTAGATTGTAGTGCTTTGTTTAGAGTTGGTTGAAATAGCTCCTAGGATGATGAGCTCGACCCATAGAGCTATGGGAAGGGGTTAATATGGTCTATATGATGTAATTTCTCAATTTTTGTTTCAGAGGTTGGAGAAGTTGGACACTTGGGATTGCTTTGGCATACTATTGTATATATTTTCTCTGCATTTTTGGCTAAGGAAAGACCAGGGTTTTGCAGCACTGTTTGGGATCCATGTGGCTTTATGTTTTGATTGGTGTGCTTCTTCAGTAATTGTAAGTTGTTATGTGTATCATTTTCCTTCTTTCATCTTCTGCAATTGAACAAATGAAGTGTTAAGGTAGAATCCATCGATGGTTATGCTCTGCCTTTAAGTTTGTTTTATTTTCCATGTTTTCATCTATTTAAGGAGAATCCTTGAAAGATTGTTGCTCTCCTTAGCTCCTGACCAGTCTGATCTATCCATCTCTTTCACTTTTAAAGCATCAAGATGATCGTCTTCCTTGCCCCATTCATACCTCTACAGAAACTGTGCCTCGTCCCCGAGCCCAAATTGCCTTTCCCATTGTTTTCAACAAAACCCTAAAAAACCCAAAATCAAATCAAACCCCTGCACTTAATACCTAGCCTAAGATCAATTGCAAATTTAGTCATCTCGAGCCTCTCTGATTACCTTTTGTCAAGATTGACTCGGAGAGAGCCCTCTCCTGTCCTCGTAGGGCTAGCTACGAGGCCGAGCGTGGTTTGATGTAGCCTTGAGTTTTACCTTATTTCAGCCTAAGGTAGATTTGAGCGCTAACAATACCTATGTAGGCAACCATGATATTTGAGTACCAAATGCCAATGTGAATCCTTGATACCCAACTTTATTCGAAGGGTATGAAAAATATTGGTAAAATCTAGCACATCTTGGTCCCTTCCCCACCGCAGCATGGTCCAGTTTATGTATTTATCCATATAGCTTCCAACAAGGTAGTACTACTCCTTGATGGCATCCTAGAATGAATTCCAAGTCGGCGCAGCTAAAAACAGTGAAGCCGTAATTTCATTCTTTTGCTCGCGGTAGGCTTCCCTCCACTCCTTGACGTCGAGAGCAGCATTAAGAAGCGCAAATGTGATCTTTTCCTGGTTGGAAAAATCATGAACAAAAAACTATCCTTCTAGCAGATTTAACCATTTATCTATGGCATCCGCATCTATCTGACCCTCAAATATGGGAATGTCAAAATTAACTTGTACCTTAAAGGGTATGGCGCTTCAAGAGTGGCTGCTGGAAGTAGATGTGTCACCCCTAGGTATTCACTAAAGGATCTAGACAAAGTTGTCCATCATCGCATTCATTTTTTGCTCAAGGGCTTCTCCGAGCAAGATTTTGATAGGATCTCTTGTCCCCTCGTCTTTCTTTTCTTCCACCATGGGAGGACGTCGGGATTTGTGAGGCTGATCTTGCAAAGGTTCAACTAGATCGAGCCCTAACTCCTTATATCTTGACCTCGTTGGGGACATGCAAAGAAAAATAGAGAAAGTGAAATTGCTATGATACCGCTGATGCGAATTTAAACAGGAACGCAACAAATTATAGATATAACCATAAATATAGAGATGCAATAGAAAGAACACTTCCTCTCATTAATATCAAATAATCAAATATGCTTACAAACAGGATGGAAATGAGACTAGCTTGGGCGATGGTGGCTTAGCTTTGAGAAGAGATTTGGCAGCGACATGCCTATGAACTATGTTACAATGAGGCTCAAAGGCCTATTTATTATTGAGAAACAATGGAAAACCCTAAACATCCAAAATCCTAACCCTAGGAGATTAAGCGCCAAAACTGTGGGCCCCATTTGTGTAAATTGGTCATCAACTTCCTAGGGTCGCAACTTTGGCATGCGATCTCTGTTTGGCTATCATAATACCTCTTTTCGGAGATCTCAAAGAGAATTCCGAAAATAAATCACCTAATCAATTTGGGATGATTTTGTTCTCCCCAATTTGCCTAAAAAAATGTCATTTAGGGCCTCAAAACAACTCTAGAAGTTAAGGACCTGAAAAAATGCCAAAAATAGTAAACTTTGCTACAATTAAGGAAACCTAGAAACTAAAGGAGGCAATGTTGGGGGTCCAAATGGAATAGGCCGGTGGCCACCAATATCCACCTGGATCGTTCCTCCCCCCTTAGGAAGCAATGGTCCCCTTTGCGTTGAGTGCCTTCATGAGATGGGGAAACTTCTGTTGAACCTGGTCCCTAGTCAAATGTTCTACAATCTCTGATGTGTCAAGTAATGGTGGGAAGCATGGTCGTGGGTGGTCCACATTGGACACTCGGTGTAAGCCAGGGAATGGAGGAATGCTATGCTCCAAAGCATTATTTCCCACAACCTTGGTAATGGTGTAAGGACCATCTCAGAGTGGTCTGAGTTTTCGATGGGCTCTTGTATGACATTTCTTTTGCAAATGTAACCAGAATTTGTCACCCACTTGAAACTTGTGTGGAACTCGATGGTGAAAATGTCGCTTATTGTACTTGGCATTTTCCACAATGGAGAGGTGATATATTGGCCTGTTGAGTGTAGGTTCTCCGAGAGTCAGATCGAACGAATTCCTAACATGACAGTGCAACAGTACCCCTGTGGGTGAGGAGAAGATGTCCTTGTATTCTTTCATGACTGTATCCACCTACTTCTACTGCATGGAGGAACCGTAGCCATGGGCCATGGATGTGGCTATGATCTTCCCCTACCTTTTAGAGTGAACTAGAAAGAAAATAAATTTCCTACTCTGGCAGATGATCTCACTACATTTCTTGGCAGAGATCAAAGAGGTGGTGCTAGGTGGGGCAACCTATGGTATCTTGTATTGCGTATCACCTAAAGAAATAATCATAGAATGAGGTCTAGAATCATATATAGTATGTTGCTTTCACAAGTATGGTTGTCCTAATAATACATCACAAATGTCGAGAGGGGCAACATCACACAATACCTTATCTGTGAAGGGCTTGATGTTGTAGGAAAGGTGGTACTGTTGGTTGACTTGGAGATCTTGTCACTGGTGAAGCCACCCGATGTTGTATGGCTGCGGGTGTGGTATGGTGAATAGACCTAGCCGATTCACGACCTCTACTGAAATGAGGTTCTTTTAGCTGCCACTATCGAAAATGAATTGTAGCAGCAAAACCTTCACCCACATTTGTGGTGGAAAAAAATGCTCCCACTCCTCTGGATTGTTGGACTCATTCTTCTAGATCTTGGCAGTGGCAACAAGGGCACTAGACTCTGTATCAATAATATACTTCCCTTTGTCTTTCCTCTTATTGGGTTCTGACTCAGGGTGGGAACATGCATCTGATTCTGAATCTTTCAACTCGGCCACCAACGACTGCTTGGTCCAACACTCACTTGTATTGTGAGTGGGGCTCTTCTAGAACTCACACCACTTTCCTATGTCTTTATCTTACTTCATGGTGGTGTTATTTTCTTGTAGCCTCGATGAGTTGTCTTTGGTCCGCCCGCCTTGACTTTGTCCTTTTTTCTTCGGATTCACAGATCCAAAGTCTCTCTTCTTTTGTTTAAACTTTTCCTCGATCTTGACAGCATATCGGTACATCATGCCAAGCGAGGATATGTCTAGGAACTCCATCTCATCCTCAATGTACCTGTGTAGGTAGCCATGGTATTTTAGTACCAAATGCCACTCTGAATTGACACCCAACTTTGTGTGAAGGGTATGAAAAATATTAGTAAACTTTGGCACATATTGGTCCTTTTCCTACCATAGCATGGTCCACTTTATGTATTTATCCTCATAGCTTCTGACAGGGTAGTCCTGCTCCTTGATGGCATCCCAGAATCAATTCCAAGTGGGTGCAACTGAAAACAGTGAGGCCGTATTTTCATCCTTCTGCTTGCAGTAGGTTTCCCACCAGTCCTTGACGTGGGGGGCGGCTTTGATAAGTTTAAAAGTGGTCTTTTCCTAGCTAGAAAAATGATGAATAGAAAAATATCCATCTAGGAGAGTTAACCATTTATCTATGGAATCCACATCTATTTGACCCTCAAATATGGGAATGTCAAAATTAACTTGTACCTTAAAGGGTGTGGCGCTTCCAGAGTAGGTCTTGGAAGTAGATGTGTCACCCCTAGGTAGCCGCTGAAGGATCTGGGAAAAGTTGTCCATCATCACATTCATTTGTGGCTCGAGGGTTTTTTTGAGCAATATTTTGATAGGATCTCCTATCCCCTCATCTTTCTTTTCATCTGCCATGGGAGGCCGTCGAGATTTGCGAGGCTGATCTTGCAAAGGTTCAACCAGATCGAGGCCTAACTCCTTATATCCCGAGCTTGTTGGGGACATGCAAAGAAAAACAGAGAAAGAGCAGACTGATCTAATACTACTGATCTAAATCTAAACAAGAATCCCACAAATTACAGATATAACCATAAATATAGAGATGCAACAGACATAACACTTCCTTTCATTAATATCAAATAATAAGATATGCTTACAAACAGAATGGAAATGAGACTAGCTCGAGCGATGGTAGCTTATCTCTAAGAAGAGATGTGGCAGATACATGCCTATGAAATGTTTTACAATGAGGCTCAAATGCCTATTTATAATTGAGAAACAATGTAAAACTGTAAACATCCAAAAACCTAACCCTATGAGATGAAGCGCCAAAAATGTGAGCCCCATTTATGTAAATTGGTACATCAACTTCCCATGGTTGTAAATTTGGCATACGATCTATGTTTGGATATCATAATACCTCATTTTGAAGACCTCAAAGAGAAGGCTAAAAAAATGGTCGAGCTAGGTTGGGACATTTTCAATCTTTCTGTTTTCCCTAAAAATGTTGTTTAGGTCCTCACAACGGCTCTGGAAGTTTAAGACCTGAAAAACTGCCAAAAATAGTAAATTGTGCTACAATGAAGGAAACTAAAAAAATGAAAGAGGAAATGACGTGGGTCCAAGTGGAATAGGTAGGTGGCCACCAGTATCCACTTGGATAATTCCTCCCCCCTTAGGAAGCACTACTATCCATTGCGTTGAGTGCCTCCTTGAGATGGGGAAATTTATGTTGAACCTAGTCCCTAGTGAGATGTTTTGCAATCTATGATGTGTCAAGTAATGGTGGGAAGCATGGTTAGAGGCGGTCCACATTGGAAATTTGGTACAAGCCATGGAATGGAGGAATTTTGTGCTCTAAAGTATTGTTTCCCACAACATTGGTTATGGTATAAGGACCATATCAGACTGGTTTGAGTTTTCGATGGGGTCTTGTATGGCGTTCTTTCTAAAAATGTAACCAGAATTTGTTGCCCAACTTAAACTTGTGTGGCACCCGATGTTGATCATGTCACTGCTTGTACTTGGAATTTTCAATAATGGAGCAACAATATATCATCCCGTTGGGTGTAGGTGCTTTGGGAGTCAGATCGATCGAATGCTTGACCTGATAGCGCAATGGTACCCTTGTAGGTGAGGAGAAGATGTCCTTGTATTCTTTCATTACCTTATCCACTTGCTTTTGTTGCATGGAGTAACCCTTCCCAGGGGCCATGTATGTGGCTATGATCTTCCCCTTAGTTTGAGAGTCAACCAAAAAGAGAATAAATTTCCTAGTTTGGTAGATGATCTTACTGCATTTCGTGGCAGAGATCAAAGAGGTGGCCATAGGTGGGGAAACCTCTAGTATCTTGTATAACGTATCTGATGCAGGAGCATCAGACCACCCTTAATCAAAAGTCAAAGTCAGAGCTATGGAGGAGGAGACGTGGACAATCATGTGAACTGAGAGAAAATTTATGTTAAAAACGAGCTAATTTAATGTAATTATCTACCATGTATGCATAACGAAAGATTTAGGGATTGTTTGAAAGATTTTAGGAGAAGATCATGGATCTAGAATGATCCATAATTCTATAGTTATTTCTATATATTATGAATCTCCGTGTTATGATGGGGGTGATATAGAGAGATAGACATAGAGCATAGATAGAGAGTGAGAATACAATGTGATCGATAGATAAATTGTGACTAAGGCTAAAATGCCTTAGACTGTAATATAGTTCTATATAATATAAATGTGTGTGCTATTTGGATTTATGTGTGTTTGTGTACAATTTACATATATATTCTTTACTGTGATTTAAATTCCATGTTACGAGATTGTTGATCGACCATTGATCACTATAAGGATTGATGGAGATACAACGTTAATACGATATACGTATGTGAGGGATTAAATAGGGATTGACAGAGTTAATTTGTGTTGTAAGGTAAATTCCATCATAAGCGAGAAAGCGTAAAGGGAGTCCTCAGATCGTTTAGATCGACAGATCTATTAGATCGACTATAATAAACAACTGCAGGGGTAGGAGAGTATGATTTTCTTGATCGTGGTTGAAGCCCCACACTCTCTCCTAGCCATCAATCTCATATTCATCTCTTAGATCACAGTCAATTGTGGGGTTAAGCCTGTTTTAATCAATGTGCTAATTGAAGTCCCGCAAACCATATATCTGATGGCCTCTTATATCCAACAAATATCGGGTCATAAAGTGATCGAACTCTAATTTTGAAATCGAACCCGAACATTTATAGATCAAGGATTTATATTCCTTATTAGCTCCATAAGGGTGGTTAAAAATCACACATGATCCCCATCTGATATCGCTGCTAACCGTTGGATCAAGTGTGCCTTGATAAAACAGTGGAGGATCGCTGATTAGGTTGGTTGATAAGGGAAGACATCTACCATCGAATTGGAAGGTGAGATCAATGGTGGAGATTGAAGCCAGTAAGACTTGGGCTTGAGCGGACCTGAGAAGTTTATGGATGCGTGTTTATTTTATTTGAGGTCCGGTCTTGTGTGTTTAGAGTGGGACTGGCATTTGCTGGAATATTATGTGTTAAAGCATTGTTCGGTGATTGGTCGGGTTTTGTTTAAAATCCAGCAATGTAAAGGCTTCTGATATGTAAGTGTGGGCCATAACCCACAGGTTCATGTGAGGATTTGTGTAAATGAAATAAAAATTGCCTTTAGGCAGTTTCACTTGTCATCAGTATCACCCAAAGAAATAATCATAGAGCAAGGCCTAGACTCATATATAGCATGTTGCTTCCACAAGTATGGTTGTCCTAATAATATATCACAAATGTCGAGAGGAGAAACATCACACAATATCTTATCTGTGAAGGGCTTGATGCTGTAGGGAAGGTGGCATTGCTGGTTGACACGGGATCTCATCCTTGGTGAAGCCACCCAATATGTGTATGGTTGTGGGTGTGCTATGGTGAGAAGGTCTAGCTACTTCACAACCTCTGCTGAAATGTGGTTCTTTTCGCTGCCACTGTCGATAATGAATTGCAGCGGTGAACCCTTCACCCACATTTATGAGTAGAAAAGACGTTCCTGCTCCTCTAAATCGTCGAGCTCATTCTTCTAGATCTTGGTGGTGGTAATAGTGGGTCTGGGCTCTGCATCAATAATCTACTTCGCTTTATCATTCCTCTTGTCAGGTTCTGACTTAGGGTTGGAACATGCATCTAATTCTGAAGCCTTCAACTCGGCCAACAATGACTACTTGGTCTGACACTCACTTGTGTTGTGAGTGGGGCTCTTATGGAATTTGCACCACTTTCACGTGTCCTTCTTTGACTTCATGGTGGTGTTATTTTCTTGTAGCTTGGATAGATCGTCTTTGGTCGCCCTGCCTTGGCTTTGTCCTTTGTTTTTTGGATTCACAGATCCAAAGTCTCGTTTCTTTTGTGTAAACTTTTGCTCGATCTTGATAGCGTATCGGTATGTAGTGCCAAGAGAGGAGATGTCCAAGAACTCTATCTCATCCTGGATGTACCTATGTAGGAAGCCACAAAATTTGAGTACCAAATGCCGTTGTGAATCCTTGATACCCAACTTTGTGCGAAGGGTATGAAAAAGATTGGTCAACTCTAGCATGTCTTGGACCCTTCCCTACCACAGCGTGGTCCACTTTATGTATTTATCCTCATAGCTTCCTACAAGGCAGTACTACTCCTTGTTGAAATTCCAGAATGAATTCCAAGTGGGTGCAGCTGAAAACAGTGAGGCCATACTTTCATCCTTCTACTCGCAGTGGGTTTCCCAGCAATGCTTGACGTGGGGCACTGCTTTGAGAAGTGCAAAACTGATCTTTTCCTAGCTGGAAAAATCATGGACAGAAAAATATCCTTCTAGCATATTTAACCATTTACCTACGACATCCGTAGCTATTTGACCCTCAAATATGGGAATGTCAAAATTAACTTTTTCCTTAAAGGGTGTGGCACTTCAAGAGTAGATGTTGAAAGTAGATGTGTCACCCCTAGGTAGCCACTGAAGGATCTAGGAAAATTTTTCCATCATCCTATTCCTTTGTCACTCAAGGGCTTGTTTGAGCAAGATTTTGATAATATCTCTTGCCCCCTCATCTTTCTTTTCATCCACCATTGGAGGCCGTCAGGCTTTGCAAGGCTGATCTTGCAAAGGTTCGACTATATCAAGCCCTAACTCCTTATATGTTGACCTCGTTGGGGACATGCAAAGAAAAACAGAGAAAGAGCATACTACTCTGATACCATTGATTCGAATTTAAATAGGAGCGCAACAAATTATAGATATAACCATAAATATAGAGATGAAACAAAAAAAACACTTTCTTTCATTAATATCAAATAATCAAATATGCTTACAAACATAATGGAAATGAGACTAGCTCGGGCAATGGTATCACATCTCTAAGAAGAGGTGTGGCGGCTACATGCCTATGAACTTTGTTACAATGAGGCTCAAACACCTATTTATTATTGAGAAACAATGGAGAACCCTAAACATCCAAAAACCTAACGCTAGGATATGAAGCGCCAAAACTGTGGGACCCATTTGTTTAAATTGGTACATCAATTTCTCGAGGTCGTAACTTTGGGATATGATCTCTGTTTGGCTATCATAATACCTCATCTCAAAGACCACAAAGAGTAGACAAGAAAGAATGGCTAAGCCAATTTAAGGCATTTTCAATCTCTTCGTTTTCCCTCAAATCTTCAATTAGGGCCTCAAAATGGCTCCGAAAGTTCAGGACCCGAAAAAATGCATAAAATAGTATACTGGGCTACTATTAAGGAAACAAAAAATATGAAAGAGGAAATGTTGGAGGTCCAAGTGGAATAGGTGGGTGGCCACCAATATCCACCTAGATCATTCCAGCCCCCTTAGGAAGAAATGGTCCCCATTTCGTTGAGTGCCTCCATGAGATGGGGGAACTTCTGTTGAACCTGGTCCTTGGTCAAGTTTTTTGCAATCTCTGGTGTGTCGAGTAATGGTGCGATACATGGTCATGGGTGGTCCACGTTGTACACTCGGTGCAAGCCAAGGAATGGAGGAATTTTAGGCTCCAAAGCATTGTTTCCCATAGCCTTGGTAATGGCGTAAGGACCATATCAGAGTGGTTTTAGTTTTCAATGGGCTCTTATATGGCCTTCTTTTTTCAAATGTAACTAGAATTTGTCACCCACTTGAAACTTGTGTGGCACCCGATGGTGATCATGTCATTGCTTGTACTTGGAATTTTCCACAATGGAGCAGTTAGATATCAGCCCATTGGGTTTAGGTGCTCCAAGGGTCAGATCAAATGAATGCATGACCTGACAGTGCAATGGTACCCTTGTGGGTGAGGGGAAGATATATTTGTACTCTTTCGTGACCATATCCACCTACTTTTGCTGTGTGGAGGAAGCCTTCCTGTGGGCCATGGATGTGGCTACGATCTTCCCCTTACTTTGAGAGCGAACTAGAAAGAAAATAAATTTCCTAGTCTGGGAGATCATGTTACTGCATTTCTTGGTAGAGATCCTAGAGGTGGCGGTAGGTGGGGCAACCTCTGGTATCCTGTATAGTGTATTGCCCAAAGAAACAATCATAAAGCGAGGTCTAGACTCATATACAACATGTCACTTCCCCAAGTATGGTTGTCCTAATAAAACATCACAAATGTTCAGAGGAGCAACATCACACAATACCTTATATGTGAAGGGCTTGCTGATGTAGGGAAGGTGACACTGCTAGATGACTTGGAGATATTGTCCTTGGTGAATCCACCCAATGTTGTACAGCTACAGATATGGTATGGTAAATAGGCCCAGACGATTCACAACCTCTACTGAAATGGGGTTTTTTTGGCTACAATTGTTGACAATGAATTGCGAAGGCAAACACTTTACCCACATTTGTGAGTGGAAAAGATGCCCCCGTCCTCTGGATCATTGATCTCATTCTCCTGGATCTTCGTGGTGGCAGCAAGGGTGTTGGGCTTTGCATCAATAATCTACTCTTTTTCTTTCGTCTTTTCAGGTTCTAACTCAAAGTCGGAACATGCATATGATTATGAAGCCTTCAAATCGACCACCAACGACTGCTTGGTCTGACACTCATTTGTGTTGTGAGTGGGGCTCTTATGGAACTCACACCACTTTCCTGTGTCCTTCTCTGACTTCGTGGTGGTGTAATTTTCTTGCAGCTTTGACGGCTTCCCTTCGGTCACCTTGCCTTGGCTTTGTAATTTGTTATTCGGATTTGCAGATCCAATGTCTCGTTTCTGTTGTTTAAACTTCTACTTGATCTTGACAACGTATCTTTACGTCATGCCAAGCAAGGAGATGTCTAGGAACTGCATATCATCCTTGATGTACTCATCTAGGCAGCCATGGTATTTTAGTACCAAATGCCACTCCAAATCCTTGGCACCCAACTTTGTGTGAAGGGTATGAAATATATTGGTAAAATTTGGCACATCTTGGTCCCTTCCCTACCGAAGCGTGGTCCACATTATTATTATAGACATATTTGGGCACATCAACCCCAAACTTATATGTCGATGTATTAGGGCTCATCAACCCCTAAAAGAGTTGTTTCATACCCCTTAAAGGAACATAGTCATCTGAGTACATCATTCCCCAAAAGTTCCATCTGAGAAACCATCCAGAAATTGCCTAAATTGAACCATACTGATTGCTCCATTAGAAAAGTGCAATGCATACTGAGTGGTACACTACCAAGGTGTGATGCATATTGTTTAAGCCTTCTATAGGGTGTGATGGATGAGGATGGACAAATGTCCGGGACATTTGTCATTTGATTGCTCATGGAATCTTCTACAAAATTACCCTATCCCACTTGCCTCTTTGAATTCGCCTAAGGATGAATAAGGGATTTAAGGAATCTCCAATCCCTTCTCTTCTGGAACCCATTGTACCAAGTGGAATGACACTAATCAAACCCCATGGATGACTCACACCCTTGCATACATCTTTAAATGGATCCCTTATCCAAGAGATCCAAAGGTTGGAATATTGTGAATTGAAAGGAAGTGTTGTAGTTTGAGGAGAAAGTATTGTATTCTTGTTGGAGTGATCTTGCTATTTCATGAGGTGAAGAAGGATTGAAGCTAGGAGGATGATGCTGGATCAGACAACTGGGTTGTAATTCTCCCTTCTATTACTAAAGCTCTTCGTGTTTTCTTCCATATGATGGTGCAGTTGTGAATGTTATCATTTGTTAATGCTATCATTTGTTCATTATATATCTGGTTCTGTAATGTTTATGTTGTAATAGATCACGATGCTTTGATGGTTCTTTCTTGCTGTACTTGTGCAGGTACTCTCCAAGCATGTTAAGTACAGGGAGGAGTTGCAGGATTTGTCAAAGGGGAGAGAGATCAAGCAAGGGATCAAGCAGAAGTTCCAAGTTGGTTCCATTATCTTTCTCTTATTTTTTACACATAAAAGAAATCATTGAGTTGCTTTAAACTGTTGTTTCTAGGGTAGTTGCCAAACCTACAGGGCTAGCATTCTTTAGAAATACTAGTTTTCCCATAAACAAATTGGCAACCCCACTGCGAACTAAACAAATGTTTGATTATTATTATTTTTTGTTTTATTTTCAATTTGATAAACTATAGATAGAGTCTGAAGTCAGCCAGGTAGCCTTCGAATTGCTCTTACTCTACAATTGCATAGTAGATGAATGCTACTTTAGTCAATCTCTGGTTTAGTTTATGAATTAAACATTTGACTTGCAAGCACATCTAGATGCCCTTTTGGTAGCTCAGTAACCTCTCAAGACATTAAATTATACTTTTCTCATCATTGTTCATCAAAACGCACCTTAACTCATTGAAAACAACTCCACTTTTGAGCCAAAACCCATTTCAATTGCGCTTCCTGGACCATCACATTGTCTTCCACTATCACTCAGTATGCATCGCACCTCCTGAGTGCAGCAAGTGTGATGCATCTCAATTTCTGTGAAGCTTAGGTGCGATGATTGACTGAACTCTTTTTCCATCTAGAAATTGAGGGTTTTTGACCTTGTTTTTAGTTTTGTTTGGTTGTTTTGCTGCAAATTAACATTGCCTCTTTACGGAAACTTACTTGCATCACTTAGGTCAGCTTAATTACATTAGGATTAGTGAATGTTTTTTGTGTATTTGTTCATCATTTACAATCCTTTGTTGAAAAGTTGTTTAAATCGATTTGTAGCTTTAGTATAAAAAATGTTGTAATTGTCGTTTTTTGCCGAAAAGAGAAGTATCGTAAATTCTTCCTTCCCTTGATAATCGATTGAAATTCTCTTCATGTAATTGATTTGATTTGTTTATATTCGAAGTGTCGAAATCACTTTTATTCAAAATTGAAAGTGTCCTTTAAGTCTTAATTTCTCTTTTGAAGAAGAAATTGTCGAAAATGTCATTTTGAGTGAAATATTTCATATCTTTGCTGCATTTAGTTTTTCTTGTTGGCATTTTTCACATTAAGGAAAGCGAAAAAAAATACATGCATTTGAATTTAGCATTTTTTTATTTGTGTGCGAAAATATGATTTAGGGAATTGCACTAGTGTGTTCTCTTTGCTCTTTGCTTAAAAGCATTGTTATCTTCTTTCCCTAGTAGCTAGGATTTTCATTGCTCAAATAAACAAATATTGTTTATCATTGTATATTGCATCTTAGGAAGTTTAAATCATCATCATGTGGTGAACCATTGAAAGGAAAACTCTAAACAAGATCAACTTTAAAATGAATTTCAATGAACCTAACAACGCTTTGGAACTTAATGCAACATATCTAGAGGTCTAGGCTAGTGATGTGTTCCGGTGTCATTAAAAATAGTGGCTATCGTTTTCATTGAAGGTTAGGTGATTCCTCCTCCTAGCATGGACTTGTGCTCCCTGTACCATCGCGTATATATTGGGAGATCACAATAGGCTTAAATATTTTATCCATAGGAAATTGAGTTTGTTTCCTTATTGATCACAATGCACTGAACACATCATTAAGGAAGATTGACTGTTGTACATAAGTCCTTGGTAATTTCTTTTTAATTTATCACCAAGGTGTATATTGTAGTTTTGTGATTGGTTTGGTAATCCCTCTATCTATATTTTCCAGAGTAGTCAGTTTCATTCCTTTTTGACTCTTTAAAAGAAAAGGTCCATCTGAGCACTTGTCCTTTCAGGCTCATTAAAAATCGAAGGAGACTAGAATCATCTTTAGCTTTTTCTCGACTCTTAAAAACTAAAAAAGAAAAGTTGTGTCCAAGTATCATTAAAATTAATTGAATTCGGAATAACATCCCTATCCCTTAGTTGATCTTAGGTTGAGACATATGACGACAAATCCAGAGTCCACTAATCAAGGAATCCCTTTTGATGGGAATTCTAGTCCTTTTCCTTCTTTCAAAAATATTTGTGCTCCATATATGGCTACATTATCCCTTCTAGGACTTACCATTGGCCTACTAGTATGGTTGTTTTCAATCTCTTTGGTTCAAAACATCATTATTTCTCCACAATTGACTATGCCTTCAACTAGACAAAATCAACCTTCGGTTGATCCTAAATTTGACCCTTCGCCTTCTTCCTGATTTATTTCTTCCTCCCCTTCTTCCTCTTCGCTTGGTGAAAGTATTGATACTAGTAACCAGGTGGCTAAGAAGAAGAAGAAAGGGTAGGAGGAGAAGAAGAAGCCAATTCAGCAAGGGGGCAACCAAGCAACCATTGCTCTAAATGCAACATCTGATGAAAATCCATCCATTAAGCCTAACAAAGTTAAATATCCATGCAAAATTTGTGCGGAAGACCATGTTCATCGAGATTGTCCTTACTTTCCTGGGGTCTTGAAAGAATGGTCTTCATGTTCACACCATCTTGTGTCACCAACCTCTGGAGATCATGTTGGTAACACATCATGAACTAGTGATAATAAAGTTCATAGATAGAAAGGAAAGGTCAGGATTCCATGTAGGTTATGTGAAGGTAATCATTACTTTCACCTTTGTCCCTTTTTGGATGAAGCCAAAAGAGTAGTGGATAACCATCGTACTTCACTACAATGACTCCCATCTGGTTACAGGAAACTCTCCCTAAATCCTTCACTAATTGATGAGTTGACTGGCCAAAGTCAACTGTTGGTCGAAACCACTCTCTCTGAAAGTGAATCCAGTGAGTCTATACCTGACCCAAATCAATAGGTTGAGGCGATAGTTGACCTGATTTCACCTTCAGCTAATCGTACCTTTCCTAAAGAGAGTGAAAATGATATCGTTCAAGTTCTTTTTGTTACTTTGGATTCTAATGTCCTTGGGGACAATCTGCCTATTCCATCAAGATAGGAGGAAAACCCTCAAGTTCTTGTAACTTAAGGGGTTAATTCTCCAGTTTCTTTGGTACCCCCTCCAAGTAGTCTAGTCACTTCCTTTGATTGGAATTGACTGGCGGGATCCCACCTTCCTTCTTATGTGCCTTTCCAGATCATAGGACACGTTTGTAAAATGGTTGTATCTGGCACTATTATAGATGAAGGTGCATCAGTGAGTATCCTTTTTTCAACTTCTTGGAAAGCGCCTG
>APFE031322486.1:0-14112 GCA_000404065.3 Pinus taeda | reverse complement strand
ACCTCTCGACGAGAGGAATTTAATAAAAATATTATCAGCCATGAATAAGATGACCCACATGAAGTTTTGCCCTGGTTGCCAATTTTAACAAGTTCACTTCAGACCTGAGTATCACGTCCCTATACCACGAGCTGGTGTATCACATCATTCTGTTTACAAGCATTGTATATCAGGTTCCACTTTATCTTTCTCATTGTGTATCTCTTTATGGATTGAGTGCAAATACTATGTATTACCCAAAAAATCATTTTAAGAAGTTCTGTTGATAATTATATTAGATTTTTGAGTTTGAAATGAGATTCCAGTTGTTGGTTTGAGTCGATTCTTAATATATACGTCATTGTGTGAATTTTCTGAAGATAAATTGGTGAGAAAAACGTTTATAGCAATGTGCAATTAGTTTGTTTGACAAAAAGGGTACCGGTGAAAATTCAAAATATAAACTCAGAAATTGTGAAACTTTGAAAATTGTTAGGAGAGAATATTATAGTGGTATCAGAGCATGCTCCTAGACAACTGTGTGGTTTGAGGGTAGCCTGACAGTGGTTACATGACAGAAGAAAACCCTTATATAGGGATAACATATAGAAGGAGACACACCTATAGAGAACTAACTCCCCTTACAGAAGAGGATATCCTTGATATGGAGAGTGAAGAGACACCAGAAAAGGGAAAGGAGATAGAGGAAACGCCTGAGATTGAAGGGATAGATATGGGAGATAAGGAGGAATAGGCCTTTAATAGCTTTCTCAGGGTTATTAATGACTTGGCTAAGGGCCAAAAATAGATGGTAGACTTGATGAAAGGAATGACAAACACAAGGGTTTCCATTGGGAAGGAGCCATTGAATCGAGAAGTGTCCAATAGTGATGAGGGAATTCATGCTCATACCCAATTGCAGAGTCATTCACACACTATTAGTAAAATGCCCAAAACCCAATATGCCTCAGTTTGTACAGGAGACAGCAAAGGACTTAATAGAGCAAGCTAATTTTGGGATCCCTTATGCAAACTATATGGAGCAGTACCAATTACTGGGATGGGATTTCTGTGCTGCTACGGATTTTAACGATTTCTGCCACCTTCAGTTGAAGAGTAGGCCTAAACCATCTCAGAGGGTCTCGAGGCAGAATCAAGAGCTGTAGAAAACATTGGGGAAGGTGACAATCCCCTACTTTGATGGATTAACCAAGTGTTTAGCTCGATCATGGGTTCAAAAGATGGATACATATTTCCAATTACATCAAATGATCAAGGAGGAGGCTATTAAACTAGCCACAATACACTTGGATGGTGAGGCCCATGAGTGGTGGTACCATGGGTTGGTGACTATGGATCACAACAACATCACTTCCTACACTGAGTTCACTCAGAGGCCCATTGAGCGATTTGATAGGAAGGATCCAGAGCTTCACTTTAGAGAGCTGGCATAACTCAAGCAGACAGGTAGTCCAAAGGTTTATATCTTAGAGTTTCAGAGGTTGTCATTCATGGTCACAGACATCTCAAAGGCCAGATTGGTGATGCTATTTGTAGAGGGGTTAGTGGAACTTCTACATGGATAGGTTAAGAGCTTTGAACCCACCACCCTTCGTGCATAAATCAACAAAACCAGGGACTTGTGGGATGTTGCTTCCAAAAATAAATTCACTCCTAAACCTTCTTTCCCGCAGAAAGGTAAGGAGGCCAAGCCCTTTCAGAACGAGTGGATCGGGAAACCGAAGATGAATGAGGAGACCTGGAAAGAGCTAAGGAAGAAGAAACTTTGTTTCATTTTCCAAGAGCCATGGGCACCGGGGCACAAGTGTGCTGGCAAGGACAAAGTGGGAAAGGATCACTATATTGAGGTGTACTCAGAGAGTGACAATGATGATGGGGATGGGGAGTGTTAAATTTTATGGTATGTTCTATGCTTGCAACAATTACTTCAAAGTCTTATTAGCCCAATAACAACATTACTTCAGATTCCAATAGCAATCACATTAAAACTTCAGTAGCATTCACTTTAGATCATCATTGACAGTAATTGTAGATACAACATCAACAATAAGTACAAGAGGATATGAGATGACAAGTGAATTGTATAAAATGAAAAGTTTCAAGAGAATTTTATACCCAAGTTACCCAAGGGACATGTCTCTTTGTAAATTGGATCACGTATCTTTGTAAATTAAATTCCAATAAGTTTTCACATATACATTTTTACCCATATTTGTTAAAATGTCGAAGAACCTGTAAATAATGGTGGGCAGTAAGTCCTGGTAAGTATATTTATTTACTCCTTTTTCCTTATCCCATCTTTTACGCAAATACTTGCTTAAATTATGGTGGGTAGTAACTTATGGTAAATATGTTATTTACATGAGTAAGAGCTAATTTCAACAAAGGGTCATGTCCTTAGAGACATGACTCTTGAACACTAATTATTAGTTAATTATTCATTATTTATGATATATATAATATATATATATATATAAGATATATTTTCGTAGGGGAATTAGCCCCTAGTTGAACTCTTTAACACTCCTTCTCAACTAGGGAGGAATTCTACCTGTCAACATTCATCCATGGCTATACTTTTGTGTCCATCATGTGCCATCTCTGCAACTTGTCTCGTCTTTGTTGAAGATTGATATCATTGTCCAATAAGAAAGGATTGAAAGAGGGTGGGTCACAAGACCCTGGCACTCTTTCCAAAATGATAGGGGCAAGTGCTCATGTCCAGGGATAGAACCCCTACCAGACTTGATCCTTAGTGATCAAGTTGTTGAACATCATGCATCGTAGTCATAGGGAATACAATAGTACCGGGCACATTCGTTGGTAGTACTAATTAACCCTAACCACTTTTCCCAACTCATTGGCTAAATGAGAGGTACTTCCCAAGAGTCCCAGACTACAAGAGTAGGATATATGTTGGGGTTTCCACAGGGGAAGGTGAACCACTCACCCTATGTTCACATGTTGGGGTATGTACTCCATAGGGGAAGATGAACCACTCACCTTGTGCTCATATAGCTCCAAGAGGTACCCTAGGCCCCCAAGAGCTCCCAAAGCTCAATGGCCAACTCAATCAGGATCATCATGGGAGGGTCTGTCCATGACTCCAAGTCTCTCTTTGAAGGCTAAGAACTTGGCCTTTCCCATAGGCTTTGTGAGGATCAGCGACCTGCTCATCTGTCCTAATGTGTTGGAGTCTTATTGCTCTCCATTGTACCATATCAAGAATAAAATGGTACCTAATATCAATATGCTTGGATCGGTCATGGAACACGAGATTCTTTGAAAGACGAATGCCACTTTGATTATCAGAATAAATGATGGTGGTATCCAACACGTGCTCAAATAGCTCACTGAAGAGCTTCCTCAACCAAATGCCTTCACAACAAGCCATACCATAGTTTTTAAAACCAGAACCGGTGACTGGACCGGTTCACCTAACGAACCGGTTTATCGACCGAAACCGGTCTAACCGGGACTGGTTTGGTCTAAACGAACCGGTTTTAAAAAATACATTAAATAATTAATTTTTAATGAAACAAAACTATTAAGATGTAAAACCATGATTCCAAGCCATAGAGACAAAATATGCAAAGTTTGCTCATTTATATACCATGTAAAGGTGAATATATCAAAATGGCACCGAGTGCAATACATATCATCGACAAAATAGCAAAATACATAAGAAATGAGGCTCTAAATGGCCTATAAAGTCTAAAAACAATGCTGTAAGCTATGAGGCCATTGGCCTACTACAAGCCTACAGTGTACACATGATCAATCATCAAGTTCATAACCACTACTGGACACAGGATCATCATCAAGAGCTACATAGACATCATCTGGTTTAGAGTTTGAGGATGCCTCAACCTGATCTGCAACCTCAGTATCAATGCCACCAATGACAATAAAAGTGGAACTAATGGAGGCACGAGTTTGTCGACCTGCATGACTAGTACCTTCCATTGGTTCTTTGCCTTTCCTTGATGCTGCTACTGATCCTGGTTCTGATGCCACCACATAATCTGCTTCAACCCCTGCTAAAGCCATGTCGATATCAAAATCAGTCTCAAACACAGGTTCTTCAGTCTCCTCCACCCATTCTGATGTTGGATCAATATCGTCCAACACAATGGGATCTAGATCAGGAGTTTTGCTCATAATTTGGAGCTCTGATTGCATTTATTGTTTACCCCCAAACCATGAAATCCTGAAAACCATTAAGTCTGCTGAATTTTGAGTGAAATCTAAAATTCTAGTTTCTCCATATGAAATCCAATGAGGTCAAAACCACTCTCAAACATCCTGAGTCATTTCATGGTAATGTTAAAAATTTAAGTAAAAGGACGAAAATAAAAATTAAAGGAAATGTCACTTTACTTTAAGAATTTAACATTACCATTAATTGCCAACATTGTTAGGGTTGAAACACCCTTAGTTTCCCCCCAAAACCGCTAAACCACAATCAGGAATACGCTTTTTGCAAGTTTCGGTGGGCATGCCTAAAACCGGCCGGTTTTACACCAGTTAGGGCAAAAAATGAGTGAAAGGGCCTTTCCAACCGGGTTTTTTGGCCGGTTTAGATCGGCGGCCTTGCTAACCGGCCGGTTAGACCGGTAACCGATTTTTTAAAACGGTTTTGAAAACTATGAGCCATACTAGCTGCAATATATTTAGCCTCAACGGTGCCTCGTGCAACAAATGTTTGTTTTTGGCTCATCCGTGAGATGGAAGCAGATCCGAAAGAGAAACAACAACCAGATGTGATTTTTCTATCCACTACACTACCAGCCCAATAGAAATTAGTATATCCATGTAATCTCAAATCCCCAATAGTGTACCTCAGTCCATGGTTGATAGTACCATGAAGAGATCTTAGAAGATTCTTTACAGCAACACAGTTTATATGATGAGGCTCAACCATAAATTGACTCAATTTATTAACAACAAAGCATATGTCTGGTTGTGTGTTCACCAAGAACATCAATGCTCCCACAAGTTGTCTATATTCGGCAGGATTTTCCAAAACTAAATCAGCAACAATTCCAAATAGCTTCTTGAAATTTAGTTCCATTGGTGTAGTCACAGACTTGCAGTCCATCATGCCACATCTTTCTAACAAATTCACAATATATTTTCCTTGAGAAAGGAAAATCTCACCTAGCTTTTCCCAGACCTCCAAGCCTGGGAAGTAATGCATCAATCCTAGGTCCTTCAACTCGAATTCAGAAGTCAACTCCCTCTTACATTGATAAATGAGAGGGTCTGCACCAGTTAGAAATAGATCATCAACATATAAGACCAAAATAAGTGGCATGTCCTTTTCAACTTTGAAGTATAAGTTTGGATTAGCATATCTCCTTGTAAATCCCAGATTCATGAGATAGCTATCAATCCTCTCATACCAAGCCCTAGGGGCTTGCTTTAACCCATAGAGGGCTTTCTTCAACCTGCATACACGAGTTTTTATATCCTTCCCTTCAAACCCCTGAGGTTGTTCCAAGTAGACTTCTTCCTTAAGTGAGCCATGTAAGAATGTGGTCTTGACATCCATTTGATGCAGGTTCCATCCTTCATTTGCAACAAGAGCGTCTATGGATCGTATAGTGGTATATCGGGCAACTGGAGCAAAAATATCATCATAGTCGATTCCTTCCTTTTGTGAGAAGCCACGAGCCACAAACCTTGCCTTGTATTTCTTAGCACTTCCATCAGCTCCATGTTTAATCTTATAGATCCATTTCGAAGTGACTACAGACTTGTCCTTGGGTCTAGACACCACTTCCCAGACATTGTTCTTCATGATTGACTCATATTTTCCAACCATAACATCTTTCAATACTTGGTGCTTCACAGCTTCTTCGAAAGTGCAAGTTTTGGTTTGAATGATAGTACTCATAGCAGGCAAGTAGCCTTGATACTTGGTAGGCTTCTTACTTTCTCAAAAGGTTCCTCTTGGGGCAGCATGATTTTCTGCATCTTGAAGTGTATCTCAAAGCCATAGTGGTCTTTTCTTTGAGATAGAGGGACACAAGGAGGTGGATCAAGTGGATCCATCGGGTCATCAACATCGGGCATAGGTTCATCCATCAAAGGTTCTTCTTGACTTTTAGGAGCATCATCATCGTTCCTTGTGATGGGGAGATCCGTTTCTCTTCCGAGGGCAGAGTCTTCATCAAAGGTAACATCTCTACTTACTACGACATTTCTTTGACCACGTACATAAATTCGTATGCCTTTGAATCTTCACTATATCCAACAAATACACTTTTCTTCCTATAGGCTTCCAACTTGTTCCTTTTCTCTTTTGGTACATGAAAATATTGTAGAATTGAGACTGGGGTTCTTGAATGATAAAGTAGCCGTTAGAGTGTTTTAGCCGTTGGAGTCTCTGCTTAGACTATTTAAATTGATGAGCTAGATCTGTATTTTCAACTTGTCCTGACGATGAACCACATTGGTTGGTTCGAAACGCGTTGGCAGAAATCTTTCTCATGTGATTTACGCTGAAGCCCTCCTTATATACATGAAAATATACAAGACAACCAAAGATTCTAAAATGTGCAACATCAGGGTTCTTACCATTGAAGATTTCTTCGGGTGTCTTGAAATCTTAGCTTTGATGAGGACTCCTATTTTGAATGTACACAATAGTGTTTGCAGCTTCTCCCCATAAAAACTTTGGCAGGCCTTGATCATGAATCATGCCATAGGTAGCTTCCATAATTGTACGATTCTTTCTTTCACCAACTCCATTTTGTTGTGGATTGTATGGAACAATGAGCTCCCTTTTAATACCTATCTCTTTGCAAAAGTTATTGAATTCATTAGGTTCATATTCGGTTCCATTATCAGTTCTCAATGTCTTGATCTTCTTGCCTGTTGTTGTCGCTCAGATTGTACAGGTAGTGCGACAATGGCTCAAGGCGGGGGCTACCACTTTGATCCCCGCCCACTCCGTTCTATCTGTCTCCCAACAACATGCTATGGGGGTTAGTCCCTATGGAAATATGAAGTTGAAAGACAAGTTGGTAACCAACAAGTCCGAGAGATAGTTGAGTGGCCTAGCTACTTGGTTAAATTTAGCAGGATTCAAATATTAGATTAGATTTAGATATGAGACCAGTGCCTTATGGAGTCAAAATTCTTGATTATTATAATTTAAGACCAAGTAATTGGATGGACAACAACTGCTTAAATGATTAACTAACCTATATGCTATGCAAATCGTAAGACCTAGGTGTGATGCAATGCTCTTGGTTAATTTTAAATTAGATGCCTATTCTAAATGGAACCTCTCTTTTAACTGTTTTAAGATTAGTCTTTAGAGAAGGTTGTGGGATGGAAGCCAACAAATGCTTGATTAACGATACCTCCCCCTGTGTTCCAACCACCCAGTGCCTCCGCGTTGCAGAGATTGTGGCTTTGACGACTGCAAGGTCCCTGTGTTAACCACTAGAAAGGTGATGAATCCCTCAAGCTAGGTGAGAAAGGGTGGCCCTATGAGTTTATCAACCAAGCTTATGCTTGGAGGTAAATTATTAATGCACTTAGGCCTAGATGCTTATGCAAGGAATGTGAGTGGGTCTTGGTTAAGATTGTTTATGTTCTTTAAGTACTTGATGTCAATCACCTTGTAGCAAGAGTACTTAGTAATGAATTGAAAGAAAATCTTAAAACAAGGCAAGTGCTTAAAGATATAAGTGTCAATGTTAAACAATAGATTAATCCATGATTTTCTTAGCAATTTAGAACAATTATCTAATTTAACAATGATTACTTGGGACCATTTAAGATATGCCAATGACCAATGTTAAGAGATGCTCACTTAGAATGATAACCAATGAAACTTGAGATGCCAATGCTTAAGATTGACAACAAATTTACCAAAGCTTCTTAGAGAAAATATCCAATGAATTCTCAACAATGCTTCAATTAGATGCTAAACACAAAGATGCCAATTATATCTAAGCTTAGGCAATATGACTAATTAATCAGAATTAATTAAGTCAAGGTGTGAATGTTCTAGAAACTCACACGGATTGACTTCAAGTTAATCCTAGTCATCCATTAAGATTTAATCTTGGCCGTTGAAGTCTCAATAGAGGATTATAAGAAGAAGTCGATGGGCACTTGGAGAAGACACTAGAGCAGTTCGATTTCATGAGCAGATGGATTTCTAGAGTAGCAGCAATCAGTTGTTGGAGAGAGAGGCACTGAGATCGATGCAGTGAGTGAGGGGTAGAGATATGATTCGGAGGAAATATTTTCCAGATTCCGAGAGGCAGGAGAAAGAGAGCCAAATTATCCCAGAGAGGCTACCCTGAGGGATTACGTAGTGCTTCAGTTAGGTAGATCGATTTGGAGAGAAGAAAATTTGTTCTCAGTTCCAAAGGCCGAGGAGGAGTCCCAAAGGGCTGGAGAGACGATTTTCTCAACTTCTAGAGGTAGAGCGACTTCATCATAGCCCAATCTAAAGCAAGTTGTCTAGCCAACTATGCAGAGTAGCGCAAAGGCTGGCACAGTGCTCCAGGAGGGCGAGTTTTTCATAGGGAAAGTCCAACTAGAGATTGCTTGTGGGAGAAGGGTAATTCCCTTTAGTATTTTACTCAAATTTTCTTGCTATTTGGATTGCTAGTTGGGCATCCATAGATGTACTCATATTTCATTGCTGCTTAATAAATAAACCCTTATTGCTACACTGATTTACCCAAGTTGGGTTTTTTCAGGGGATATTGGTCCAAAGATAACTGTGTAACTTTATGTGTTTGTGCTAGCATTTCTTCTAGTGTTTATTCTTCTGTAGTTTTATTTGTATAGGTTGTGTTACCACTCAAACCAGCAGGGGACCTAAAGGGGTTCCTAAGAGGGCAACTACTAGGTTAAAGACAATTGTGGAGGCTTGGCCCATTGTCACCACAACTAAGTCTCACTGCTCTTTACGAACTTTCAACGATGGGGGGAGTCATGTTAGTGTAGGGATTTACTTGTAGAATATATGTCAATGGATAGGTGAGAAGTGACCCTGAAAACCCTTTCCCAAGGATGGAGTGAAGGATGGAACTTACTTGTGCTTTAAGCAAGGGACTTGGTCCACCAAGGGTAAGGGGTGAGGATTGGAGGGTTGAGGGAGAAAGAATAGGCTTATAAAAAAAGTTCTCAATCCCTATTATCCTTGCGAAACTTGGATTCCCAAATGGTCCTTGAAAATAATATTTATTGAGAAGTGGGACCACACAAGGCCAAGTGGACCCAACCTAGGTTCTGGGATGGAATGTAGTAACCAATGATGTTCCTATCCTGGACAAAGTGAGGGGAAAGGACTAAACAAGAATACTTTCTTCAAAAGGTTGAATTGATCCTGTTGAGGTCTAGCCTTGGGAATGCCTAGGCACGATTTGATCCTAGAGCTAGGGCTTGAGATTCTTGGAGATTCCACCATTCAAATTGCCTCAAATTTGGAGAGGGAGGGGACCCACCAGCGCAGTAGCCTATAGGAGATTGAATTTTTTCCTTGGCTCAGTTCGCGGGAAATTGATGCCCTAGGTTACCTAATGGGACTAGACTTGGGGAAAAAGACGAAAATGGTTAAAAAGGGTTGAAATTACCAGTGTTGTTAAAATCGCGATATTATCGTATAATCGTGATATTTTCAACAAAAAGATAAAATCGCGCTTAGTACTCTGAAATTTTTTTTTTTGGTCCAATTTTTTCGAAAAAATGGCGATGTTTTGGGAAAAAAATCGTGGGAAATATATATATATATATATTTTGAGGAGGAGGAGGTGATCCAAGCTACCCCTGTCACAAGTAGAGGACGTGGTCTACCTTTTGTAGCTCCTAGTTCTTCAGCTTCTAGAGCACAACAGACTCCATTGTCTACTGCGGCCTGCCAACTCCACTGACATCTACATCTAGAAGGGCAAAGGAAATCAATAGTATTAGACTTTAGTTATTTGGTTCATTTCATTGTATATGACGTTATGACTCATGATATAAGATACATTATTATATTTTTTGTTGATATTTTAAGGTTGAGTTGGGACTCAGGAGTGAGGACTTACTATCCAGGACATGATTCACTGTTATGTGTGATTTTAGCACTAGAAATGATATTAAACATCTTATATATTAGTTCTTTTATCATATTTATGTGTCAATGTATTTATTTTATGTTGTAGATGGTTTAGATATTAAAAAAATTGAAGAAAAATGAATATTTTTGTACCAAACAATTTTTTCCCGATTATTATCGATTTTTTTCCCGATTATTACGATTTTTTCCTTGCGCTGATATTATCCTGATAACGATTAGTGCAACATTGGAAATTACCACCCCTTTTGAGGGATCAATGCCTAGTTCACGTGGGGATATGAAGTCAAGGATAATGATGAGTAAGAACTTGGTTTCTTGATCAAGGAGGCCTAGAAAGTCAACTTCGTCCAATGTTGAGAGAAAGAGAAGAAAAGTGACCTTCAAGCATTTATAATTGAAAGAAAATGATGCAAGCTTCTCGAGATAAATAAACCTCTAGGACATTTCATTCATATAACATTGGCACATATATTAAATTAGCTAAAACATGCTCAATTCCACATTTCGACAATTCAACAACTATCCCTAATTTTAGCAGTATACAGCAATAAGCATAATAGCATCAAAATTTACTTACAATGTTATAGAGTATATCCAACCAAAATTTCGTTTTCTTAATAAAGCTCCAAGACAAGAGAAATAGCCCAAATCCATACATCAAAATTCATCCATCTCCAAAAATATCCACCAAGGAAAAAGTGCGAAAATTCTCTATGATCAGAGAGATCCCAAGTCAAGTGATGATACAAATGAATGTATCTAACATCAATATATAGCCTCCTAAGGAGTTCAAATTAACCTATGGGCCCCTAATGATAAAATAATGTGCAAATAATAAACCCTAATGGTGACAAGCCCACCATACTAGCTCATAATATAAAAACAAGCTTCACAAGGGGCCAAATAATGATGTATGCATGTTGTATGGCACTGCAAAGGCTCATTAACATCCTAAAGTGCCATTTTGAGGAACAAATTCCTCAGAATATGATGGACAAGGAGGTGGCCCCTTGTTCTCCAAGTAGTAGATCTGTGGTGTTCTCAGTGGATCTAAGGGAACATCAATAACCCCATGGCTTTCCATATGAATCAAAGATGTTTGTAGATCCTAGGCAATGGTCCAGGTGGTGGAATGAATGTTTCCATGACATCGTACAAGTACTGGGACACCTGCCAAGAGTGTGGGCTCTTGTGGGGGCCTGCTAGGCATAGTGTACGAATCATGTCACCATCGTCCCAAAAGTGGATTGGTAGTAGTCTCTGAACATCCATGAAGATCTGTGGAGTGTTGTCTGCTACTGTGGAAGCCCATGGCTCTCTATGCACACCCTACATGTGCCAATGTGGACCTCTGGGGGTCAGGATCCTATATAGGGAAACCAAACCCAAATGGAAACCACCTGAAATCCTCATAAGATCCAATGCGTCCCCTAGGCTTCCAGTACAATCAATGACTATAATAATCGGGTAAAGGAGCTTACAAACCATGGATAACAAAGTGGGCATTTAATAATGGCATGCCCTTCCGTAGTGGGCTTTGGCATGTGCTAGTGTCTCCAAACTCCAAAGGGGGTTAGCCAAGTACCTTATTAGGTGGTTTCAGCACTTAGAGGAGATAGTATGTCCAAGGTACACTCTTCTAATGGGGGTGGCAAATGACAAATAGGTGAGATGGATTAGGGAATGAGAGGGGCAGCCCTGGGGCACATAATGGGGCATAGGGTTAGCTAAATAAGGGGAAGCCCACACCTGGGTATATAATGTATAGGAGGGAGCAGTCGTGGTACATGAGGTGCCCCGGTCTTGATTTTTCCACCTTTCTTTATATGACTTTTTCCTTTTATGAATTTTCTTTAATTAACTGCTCGAGGCTCAAAGGAAAAGAGCATGATGTGTATAATACAGTAGTGATTACCCCTTTTGAGGTAGGGCGGTTCATTTCCCTCCAGGGGTTGGGACAATCATGGGTTCTGGATGTTAGAGTTCTAATAAATATCGAAACTTGTAAGCTTACGTAGTGATCTTATCAGCTGTGTTGTCAGTCTTATCCTTATCTATTGAGTCATCAGTCTTATCTTCTAGCTATTGCTAGAAGCCTCTAATGTTCCTATAAATTAGGCTCATGTATAGCTCATTTTCTCAAGCAATGAAGCATGTTTCTATTCGTTGTTCATCTTGTGATCTCTTCGTATAAGGATTGTTTAGCTTTGTAGTTTGATCCTTGGGTATTTTAATACTCTTTCATGGTATCAGAGTGATACTGTGGGCTCCCTTCTCATCTTTTTTGAGATCTATTTTAAAGTTTTTAAGATCTAGTTTTGGATCTAGATCTATTGGGTTTTGAAATTTGTTTTTCTGTCCTTGAAGCTGTTGGAGAAGAGTGTGGAAGTTGTTGAGGTTTCATTCACCGTAAGTTCTCAAAGCTCCATTCAAATTTGACATAAATTTTCCATAATTAATTTGCCTATTTTTAAATTTTGCCCGTGATTTTTTTTTTAAAAGGAGAAAGGGTATTTAGAAAGTTTCCCTGCAAATTTTAAAGGAGGAAAGCATATGAGTAAAAGGTTAATTTGCTTGGGCCATCATTAAAAATTCTTTGGATTTTTTCCTCATTAAAATTATTTTGAAATTCTTTGTTTTTTTTGGGCAAATATTTTTGAGTTAAAAAAAAAGCTTAAAAAATTATTCGATTTTTTTCTTTTTTTCCCTAGGTAAAAGAAGAATTGGGAAAAATTTACTGACTGAGGTAAAAAGGAGAATCTGGGCAAAAATTAGTGGCATTTCTTGGCATTTTGTTATTGGGTAAATAGAAGTTTGGGCAAATTTTTTAGCATTCTGCAGTAGTTGTAAATTTTGAGTTTTAATATTATCATTAAGGATAATAGAGTTACTTTGTACAATTATCATACCTAGAAAAGAAAAATGCAACAATTGTTGCAAGCTAAGGGGTTGTGGCAAACCTTAAGTGAAAACCAACCAAATTTTACAAAAGAAGTTGAAAAATTTGCCTATAAGAACGAACTGGATGAAGCAATGGGGCTGATTGGGTTGCATGTTTCAGACAACCTTTTATTTCATCTTGAAGAATGCGAGACTCCCAAAGGAAGTTGGAAAAAACTAGCTTCTGTATGTGGAGGTATCAATGACCTCCAAGCATTAGAATTGGAAACTAAATTATCAGCCCTAGTACCTGATGAGCAAGCATCTATTGAAGAATATCTTGCTCAATTTAGGTCCTTCTTGTCTCAATTAAAAGCATGTGGCAAGGAGAAAAAAGATGTTGAATGCATTATCTTGATTTTGTCAAAATTAAAGGGTCCTTTTCAGGTTTTTACATCTACCTTCTATGCATCAAGGGATGCCCTTGGTGACAAATTTCAAATGCCCAACTTTGAGATATTTTGTGATCGTCTCATACGAGAACAATCTAAGCTCAAGCAACTAGATGTTCTCTCTAGCCCTTCAAATCAAGCTTTGGTGGCTCATAACTCCAAAGGTAAGTAAAAAGCTCGGTTTCAACCAAAGAAAAATTCTGCACAAGCCCGTGAGTCTCCCTCCAAGCTTCTCCTCCTGTTTCTAAGAATGAAGAATCCTCCTCAAAGACAAACAAAAAATAGGAAAAGAAGAAGACCAAAATAGATGAAATTTGTACTTTTTGTGGCAAATAGGGCATATTGAAACAAGATGTTGGATAAAGTTGAATGCCTTAGAAGAGGCCATGAAGAAGCACAATATTTCAATAGGCAAGGGACATGCTCTATTAGCCCAAGCCATACATAAATGTACAAACAATTGGATACTTGATTCAGGAGCGTCACACCATATGACTCCTTGTCAAGACTTCCTTCCCTCTACAACTCATAGCAACATCTCACAAATTGCAGTTGGTGACTACACAACTTGAAGTCTTGGGATCAGGCACTGTACAGATGACACATGGGTGCATTAACAATGTGCTCCCAGTTCCTGAAATTTCTGCAAATTTATTGTCCATTTATCAAATTTGTCATTCTGGT
>APFE031322482.1:6977-32507 GCA_000404065.3 Pinus taeda | reverse complement strand
ATCATTTAGTTGAATATCGTTCACATTGTATTAGTATTATTCTATTTCTCTGCCCAATAATGCCAAAACTTACACAATTGCATTAATTTTGGTTTAATAATAGTAATGTACTGAGGTGCAGATAAAGTGGGGGGGTTGCATAGTGTGTCAATAATTCCTACCCTTGCTCTGCATACCTATTCTCCCGCACAATACATTTTCCTCGCACACACATTAAAAAGACAATTGAATATTTGGTAATTAGTATTTAATTTACAAATGTAAGGAGTCACAATGGATGTGCATAGGAAATTTTTCAATGAGAAATTTACGTTGAAGACTGCAACATTGTAGATAGAAGTTTCAACTACACCATGAACTAAATCTCATTTTCCTTGCTCTGCGCACTCAATCTCCCACACAACACTATGTGTTCACACCAATTTAAAAGGCACTTACTTTAATATTTCATAATAATAATAAGTATTTATTCCACAAATGTCAAATCATACATCCACATAGTATTCAGAAACCTTGAATACCAAGATTTGTTATTTCTAATTTACAAACCACTCTTTCTAGTCTCAAACTAACCATCCTTATAAGTAGTGTTTGTTACATTACGAGTTACAGTTTTTTTTCCTAGTTAAATTAATTTATTTTCTACATAATAAAGTTCCCTTTGTACCCCATTCTCCCACACATACCTCATCTTCCGCACATACTTCATTCCACATAGATTCACAACTCTATGCAATTGTTCTCCCACATAGCTAAATCTGTAATAGTTTTAAATGGAAAATAGTTTAAAATGAAATAATAGTAGGTAAACACACCATAAATACCTGTCTTGCTATTAATATCAGAGAAATAATTGAAGAAAAACTCCTCCCCCCCACTTATGTAAAGGACCTGCTGAAAGAATTATGTCAATGTCATTGTGAGAGCACTCACCGGTGGAATTCCCACTCACAAAATTAGCCTTTTTTAGATTTTGAAGTAATTTGTCCAGCACTAGGAAATACCAAAAAGTGAATTTCGTTCCACCAAGGGAATTATGTTGCATCAAGGATTGCTCAACCAATTGAAAATTAGAAATAAGATTTCCAGAAATTAGATAATTATTTTTGAATTTACATGAAAATAGAACTATTCAACATTCTTTAAAATTTTGGTTAAAATTACAAAAACTAAGCAAAATAATACAAAGTCAACGCAATTTTATTATGAATTGAATGTTATAGTCCCTCAGGAAGCATGGATTAATAATACGTATTTCTTTGTATACTCTACAATCAATTTTATCAAGGAGGAAATGAAAACGTACAGTTATTTGTGCAATGGCGTTGATGTTATATATGTAACTCTAATTTACGTAAGTATTCACATGATCTCACTATGAACTTAGTTGTTAAACTCCATGTATGTATACATGATTATCAATTATTTATCAATTGGCTTTGTATCTTCTAGATTCATCTCAGAATATTCAAAAAAATATTATTTTAATTTTATTTATACATATAAAATCAATATAATTAAGATGTACTTAAATTATTAAAAAAGGGTCTTATATTTTTGATTTATTAAAAAATTCCAAATAATTGAAAACCAAAACTTTTTAATGAAAAGTTACTCTTAATCTATGTATTTTAGGATTCCCTATTGCAACTACAAGCACATGATAACTCATTTTCTTGTATAGTCATCATGTTAGCATGGATTTGAAGGTGGTTAAAGGAAAACAACTCAAATTCATTTTTCACTCATTTGCAATTGTTCATTAATGTGTTCCTCAACCATGATGGTGGAGATTTTGATTTTATGGCTAAATGACTTTAATAGCTACCATATTTTTGAAGGATATGCAACTTTGTATGTTGTTAGGATAATTTTCCTCTAGCTTTCCACTACATTTCCCATTCTTGTAGGTGATCCCCTTTAGTTAAAATAATCATGGGACCCTCTCTCTACTAATGTCATTTTTCCTCCTATTAGAATCCTTTTCCATTTTCTATATCACTATTTCTTGATTGTTGTTTGGCCCTACTCTCCCATCCCTTTTATGTATGTTCTTTTTATTAGTGGTCGATGTTAGGTTTTGTTTCTCACAATCCCCTTATCCCTTTTGCCTATGTTCCTTTGGTTAGTGGTCAATGCTAGGTTTAGCTTCCTATAGTTCCCCTCTCCCTGTAAGCTATTTCTTTATTCTTCTTATTTCTACTCTATATCATTTTCTATCAGAATTTTCCTCAAGGTCACAGAGATGCTATGGGAAAAGGGAGTCTCCCTATTTGAGGGATCAAGTTAATGCTAAATCATCTATAGAGGAAGATTTACAATGCAAGAAAATTTCAATTAAGATGTAAAGGAAGAATAATTTGACATCAGATACCAAACCCCAAAAACAACCACTCTAGAAAAATCTAATGTAAGTAAATTATTGATGTATATTTTTTAGAGATTAAAAAAACCATAGACAATATTTCAGTAGAGAGAAGTGACACACAATAACACATTCTACACTACATGGTTCTTTAGAAGGTATAACTCACAATATTGGGCAAGAAAATGTCTACACTTTTATGAAAGTTGAGGATTTGAACTTCCTTTCTATTAATGAAGATAGTCGATAGTTCTCTCACCATTCATACAAACTCTACTCAAACATAATTCCTCAAAATATTTATTATCTATTTTATTTAAAAATATTAGATATTAAATTTTTCTATTGCTAACTCAATAATCAGTTATAATTATTAATACCACTTTCTTATCTCCCATTTTAACATAATAACAAGGGAGCCACTGTCGTAGCGGTAGTCCCTTCCGGGGTTTTTGCAATATTCGTGAAGCGTTTGTTGAACAACCAATGCTTGGGCTCTGTGCGGAATTTGATATGCAAATTGAAATTTTTTTGGAATGTTAGCAATCGGTGCAATTAAGTGATCTATCTGACATTGGAAGGAAATCACACATAAAATGATGTATGTGACAACAAAAGAAAATCGAGAATTAAGTGATGTATCTGACATCAGAGGCAAATCTCAAATAAAATCCTGGTGTTAGATTGCAAGTGTTTCATCTTGTGCAATTAAGTGATTTATCTGACCGATATATGTGACAACAAAAGCAAATAGGGAATTAAGTGATGTATCCGACATCAGAGGAAAATCTCAAATAAAATCCTGGTGTTAGATTGCAAGTGTTTCATCTACCCAATTGAGTGCTTGGAAAAACAATAAAGGAGATCGATTGTCAGGTTTTGGTAGTTGAGTGTGATAGGCTCCAACTTCTCATTTTTGTTGAAGTTGGCAAATTTTTCTGTGGACAATTTTAGAGTGTAAGACACAGTAGTGACTTTGATTCAAGTTTAGTGGTTCAGTGCAATAGCTCTGAAGTTGTTGGTTCAGTCCTTTTGTGCTCAACACTCTAAATATTAGACATGATGCACATACAATGTCTTTTATTTTGAGGCATTCAGAAGCTAAGGTGGTCTTTGTGGATTACCAATTCTTGGAAGTTACAAAAGAGATAGTAAGGATTCTTTCATAGGTGAGAAAGGAATTGCCATTAATGATTGTGATTCATGAATTGGACAAGTATAGAGTATCTTTGAATGATGATCATGAATATGTTCTGGAGTATGAAAAGCTTTTGGAAAGTGGAGATCCTAATTTTGAGACTTGTTGGCCTGAACATAAATGGGATGCTATTACCACTGGAAATGTGCCCTTTAGACCACTCTGAGAATTGAGTGCAACAGACACACAAAAAATGACATTTTAATTCATTAAGTTGCATTATGAAGAATATGAGTAAAACAGGGAAAGATTCATATATATGAAACTCATTCCTTACTCAATATGAACAGAGTGTAAATGTGTACATAGATGCCTTTATCAAGAATCCCAACACAATGGAAAGTGTTCTTAATGACGGTACTACAATTGGTGAAATCATGATCAAGGGCAACATTGTCATGAAGGGATACTTCAAAAATGTTGAAGCTATAGCCAAAGCATTCAAAAAAATGGGATGCTATTACCACTCGAAATGTGCCCTTAAGACCAGTCTGATAAGTGAGTGAAAAAGACACACAAAAAATGACATTTTAATTCATTAAGTTGCATTATGAAGAAGATGAGTAAAACAGGGAAAGATTCATAAATATGAAACTCAATCCTTATTCAATATGAACAGAGTGTAAATGTGTATAGAGGTGCCTTTATCAAAGATCCCAACACAATGGAAAGTGTTCTTCATGACGGTACTACAATTGGTGGATTCATGATCAAGGGCAGCATAGTCATGAACGGATACTTTGTTGCATCACGAATGGATCCTCCAACTGCGTCTTCACAAACCCTTGCACATAAGAAAAGATATGACAGTCAGCCATATGACAATCTATAAAGAGAAAGAGAGGAAGTAATGAGAATATATATAAAGTCTAATACTACAGTGCATGCAGTACTAATTACTGTAAAGTAAAGTATTATAGTGACAATAGATAAAGACAAGGGTTACAGGTCGTGAAACTCCACAATTATTTTTGACAAAAACTATAAAGATAGATACCCATAGCTCCACTCTGCACAGGCATAGGGTCCTATTCGAAGATGAGGATAAAGGTCTGCTTCTTGTATTGTCTTCAAAAAGCTCATCAGGTCAAATTTTCCTTCAAAATTATACTGCAATTAAGTTGTATGCCACAATAAATTCATCAACAATTCATAGTTCAATTTGAAGTCATACATAGATTTCAAGATTGTTAAAATATTTTAAATGCTTATTACCTGACGTTGCTCTGGGAGCTTATGTGCTAAGAGAGATGCAATCAAGAAGTCCTGTACTTCTAGTTTTTTTGCATCTAGTCTTTTCAATTTTATTCCTGGTATGGCATGCAACCAAACAGGGAAACCCCTGCAAGATCGCAACACTTCAATGAGAGATAAATTTATGACAAGTGCAGAAATAGATACATATACTGTCCGATTTGAAATGGAATTTAAATACTTCAAGTTTAGATTGGAGAGGATATAATCAAAGGTCAACGACATTTCTTGGACCAAACCAATGTTTAATGATTGCCATAAAACAAAAAGCCTACCACTTCAATGTTGCAAGATGCATAATGTTCAACACTTACAATGTTTAAAGAGAAAGAGAGGAAGTAATGAGAATATATATAAAGTCTAATATTACATTGCATGCAATGATTCAGAAAGGCTTGCACAGAAGAAAGAATATGACAGTTAGGGGCATAAACTGCATCAAATCCAATAGTAATAGCACCTCCAGTCTACAGATTCTTTAGCTAATTCTACATGATTTTCTGGTAGTTCTGGCCCCCATGTGCAATGTATGATAAATTTACCTGTGTTAAGGTAAAAGTTGTTGACTATGTAGAAATTTTCTGAGTATTTCTATTACCTGGCGTGGATGCTATAGAGGCAGAAGCAGTAGATGGATAGTCAAATAGCCGAGTACTTTTCGTAGATTCCTATGCTCCTCGTTCGAGATGTTGTACACAAAATGTCTAGATTTTAGAGGAGGGATCCCTCCTACATTGCATCCTGATACGTTCATTGGGTTAGAAAGAAATGGAATCCATGTTACCCTTAACATTATCACCTAAGCCAGTTAGAATTTTGAAGGAGTTCAAAGTTGATGGCATGGTGGAATTTTTGGGTTTTATTTTGGCCTCACCGGGGTTAAAAGGCTCCTAAGATTCCAAGAGAGGACACAAACAGTGTGCCCTTTTGTTGTGGCCTCCAAGGGTGACATTTTGAGGGGATTGCATTGGCTCCTTGATTGTGGATGAGGCCATTGGCTTTCTTCTAGCTATCCCAACAGAAGTCAAAGGATTTCTATCTTGTGCGTTTTGGGATATCGTAGCCTATGTCTTGTGAATTCGTTTGGACCACTTGAACCCATACATCTTCAATGTACTTGTTTGAGGCATACTATGATATGTTGTCAAAATATCACAAGATGATGTAAAATATTGGGGATATTTTGAAAAGTTTGGATTTTTTTGTCCTCTTTAAAGAGAAAAAGCAGGGGATTGAAAGCAAAAGGGTTATTCACTGTTATATCCTAATATTTTTTTAGTTTCCCAATACTCTATTATTTTTGATAAGGTTCTTTTCAGTCTCTTGGCAATATATTGACCAACATGATATTTGCAACATTGGGACATTGAAGAGCGTGAGGTGCTGGGTGGGAGCCTTTCCTTTTCAAGGTCTTTAGACAAGTTAATTTTAAGGCAGAACCTCTTCTGAGGAGGAGGTTTTGAGAACCTTCTAGGTTGATGGCAGATTTAGTTGCCCAGATAATTTTGATATAAAGGAATGAACTAAATTGCATGGTCAGGCTAGGAATTTTTTCCCTTACAGGACAACAGAGCTGTGGACACTGCTTAGCCGAAAAGTCCTCTAACCAATATGAGAGTACAACAAAAGTATTCATGCATAACCAAGTGCTGCAAGATGTGATATCTCAACATGTAGACTATTTGGAAATAAAATATAAACTGGCTTTTAGTTAGGCTTCTGCTACTTTAGGAATGCCAGCGATGTAGTTTCCACATCTCAATTCATTCCTAAATGCAGGACATACACTTGTTCCCAAATCTCACCAGCTCAAAATTAAAAATCTCACCAGCTCAAAATTAAAAGCAATAGTACCCTGCGTAAGAAGACAACTTGTAAAATATGCAATATATGGTAAGAAGATGAAGACAAATTTCATTCCTTAGAGTGTCCAATTGTCACAACTTCAAGATTTGAAAATATATCCCAGGTAATTGTGCTGAAAATAAGAAACTTAAAATATCTTTAGCATATTAATATGAAAACATTGGTTAAGGAAGAAGTGAAAATTGAACCCTTATTCCAACCTACAAGATTTTCTATTGAACAAAATGCAGAAGTCTTGAATGGTATAAAAGTTTTCATTTTGTTTATGATGATCTCAATTTCCATTAAATGATAAATAAAGGATATGCTTAGTTGATAAGGCAGTTAGAAGTGGATCTGTCCACTTGCTAACATTCCTTAAACTATTAAATACCATGCCTGTTGATACGTGAATATTGTGAAAGAATGACGCATACCACAATACTGGGGTTTGCAAGAGATCACCAATTGAAGTGCAAAGGCGGTCAAATTAAACTGGACCTCAAACGCTGTAGTAGTTCACTACTCTGAAACTGTAATGTATAAAAGCAAAGACAAACTGTATCATAACAAGCCAAAGACATAGCTTTTAAACAAACACTTGTCACACATGCAAAAAAAAATGTATAATACAAAAATATACTTCAAACACTTAAAATATCGTGGGCCCACAATTTTACGACCTACTTTCCTCTCATCCTTCTTGCATACCCAACGTCTTTACCTCTATCTCTTTTGCATGTCCAATGTGTCTGCCTCCTAGCTAACCAACTCACTTGCATCCATCCAAATGATTGAATCTCCTTCTAGAGTCTTTCTAGAACTGTCCTGAAGAAATGATTCAAGGCAGTCAAGGCACATGGAATGATTCAAGGGAGTTGAGGCACGTGGATTGTATCAAGGCAGTTTCTCCTGCCCCCCAATGCGGCCTCTCACTTCGTTTCGTTCTTCGTCTGTACTGTCGAAAACAACCCCAACCCAGAGAAAAAAGAAAAATGGAGGGCATTCTTCCCTACATGCATAAATCCCTCACTGCACGCCCAACAAAATACAGACCATAGAAATGACATTTCTATGCGTGGAGATGACCCCCTTGGACATTCCAGTAGTCCCAGATGAATAAAGCAGCAAAATAAGTCGATCAAGGTTCAGGTCTGTTAGATGATCCAAAAATACAATTTTATCATAGGCTATAAAAATTAGAATAAAATAATTATTAATTTAAGATATTAAATTAATAATTATTATTCTAGAATGTTTAATTATTTAATGGAGACTTTTAGAATTAGCATATTGTTGTAACTAGATATGACTCTCCAAATGTGTCGTATCTTAGGCTCTATTTTAGGAGATTTGTTAGCTAGTTGGTTTGAATAGCATTTATTCTAAATTGACACTTGTTATTTAATAAGTGATCCATAATTAGAGGTAGTTAGGACATAGAGCTTATAAACAGTTCATTGCAAGAATGTTTGGTTGTTCGGGTGTAAACTCTTGCAAAATCAAATTATGTAATTGTTTTTTTCTGAGTAATAAAATTATGTGTCTAAGGAAACTTCTGCCATTATTTTGGTATCAGAACTCCAGTAATGCTGTAGTTGATTTGAGGAGGAGATTTCAGCTCTATCAGATCGTGGAAAACTCAACTCCGTTGAAGTGATCAGTAAGAGATTGAGAAGCTGGCAAATGGAGAAACGCCATCATTGCCTTTCTTCTTAGCATCATCCATGGCTGCTGAAAACAGTGTCGGGGTCTTCCAAGAATTGTTGAACGCTTACAGGAAGAATCCAAACCAGCTTTGCGCAATTCTTGTTTTTAACTCTAGAGTTATATATGTTATGAAAATCGTTTCATAAAGGGTTATTGAAATTCGATTTGAAGAAATCAATACTGAGTCTGGTTTTTACAAGAATTATTGATGTCTGAGGGACGCAGTAAACTAATCTCTGAACTTTGAAGATGTATTGAATTATATGTTGTTGGAATCAATTCCTTTAGTGGCATCGATTGAGAAATTCTGTTCAATAAAAAATGTTTTTGATGAATTTAAAACAATTGAAGTCGATTTCAGTACAGATGAAGATGTGTTTGAAGTCAATTTCAGCAGAGAAAGAATGCCCGTGTGAGAAAGAGTGTTAAATTTCTGGGTTAATCAATTTAAAAGCCTGTATAATTTAGCTTCAAAGCAATCCAATTCCAGTTTTGAAACAACAGTTTGAAGATCTGAGCAGCGCTGGAAATTTAATACGTTGAAAACTTCAGGTATGAGCAGTGTTGTTTTCTAAATTAAGTGAATATGTTAAATCTGCGTTGAACTTGGTCAATTGGGATAGTTTGAGATCGATTAAATCAATCCACAACTACTGGTTATAACAGCGCAACGGAAACATCAATGAAATACAAGTTTGAATTCACTTACTATGTGTTGTTTGATTGATTGAAATCGTGTGAAAGCCTGTAGTTAAGTCCAGAAGTTTTGAAACAAATGTATGGTGGAAATACAATTGATCCGATGGAAGTAGCGCTAGTGATGTAATACATACCCATTTATGTCATTCAAACCGAGAGGACCAGTCCATCAAGAAAGTGCAAGGCAGAACTTCTGAAAGCTAAATCAAATTTGTAAATTTTGTGGTGAAATAAGGAATATTGTATTGTGCATAAATATAGTGACTTTTTAATTTTGGGAATTTATAGTTGATGGAGCAATAAGGTGATTTCTAATTTTTTGGAGCAATAAGGAGTTTTTTTTGTAATTTGTTTCTTGGGAGATAAACCTAGCTCTGATAAGCTAGGCATTGTAACTCAAAGTAATTTTATGTTGAGGGGGGGTAACTTTTTTTTACCATATTGTGCAAAAGCATCATTGTAAAAGTTAAATTTTGAAAGTTGCCTTGTAAAAATTTGAGAAATTGACTAGAGCCAAGTGAAAAGCTCAGTCAAAATTCTCCTATTTTGACGACTATTCAAGGGTCAAGGCCAAGCCTCGATAGTTTGTTTTTTGCATCGTGTGTTGCTGTTGTGTTGCGCATCTTGAGTTTTTTTTTTAGAGCTTGATTCGTGGTGTGAAGGCTTAACACTACGATGTCTAAGTTGATTAATTTGTTTTCTGATTCCGACAAACTTGAAGGCACAAAATCTTATAAAACATGGCATCGTCTCATCGAAAGCACTCTCATTTACAATGAATTATGGCAGGGTATATGTGATGGAGATGTTAAGCTGAATAAACCCACAGATGCAGCTGCACTAGCAAAATGGGAAATCAAGAAAGCTAAAGCCTTAGCTCTTATTAAATCTTCTGTGAATGATGAAATGTATGTCCATATAGAAAATGCTACAGATGCATGGTCTACTTTGAAAACTTTTAAAGATCTATTTGATACACAACCTGAATCAAAGAAAGTTGATCTACAATTAAAATTGTTGCAACAAAAATTAACTGAAGGCGGTGATGTTCTTGAATATATCTCAAGACTTAAGAATATTAGGCAAGAAATTATTAATGCTGGTTTTCCCGTAGTTGATGATAGCTTTATGGTCACAATTGTAATTGATGGAATTCCTTCTTCCTACACACATTTTTTGGAGACTCTACAAGTAACTGGGAAATTAGAGAAACTAAAGTTTGATGAACTCTGTGAAATGTTGACTCAACATGATAAAACTTTTGGGAAGAAGAAGAAAGTTGGTGAAGATGTTTTTCTCACAGAGGCCAACACTAGTAAATCAGCAACAAACAATTCTTGAGGCAGAGGCAGAGGGAATCAGAATCAAGCAACACATAATGTACAAAGTTGAGGTCGAAGCCAAAGCATAGGAAACAACTTTACCAGAGGCAACAGTTCAAGAAGGAATAATTTTCAAGGTAGAGGAAACAATCAAGGAAGAGGCAATTTTCAAGGACAAGGAAACAATAATCAAGGTAGAGGACAATCTCAACATAGAAGTCAAAGTAGAGGCAGAGGACAATCTTCAGGAAGAGGAAGAGACTTAAGTCATATTGTGTGTCAAAGATGTAACGAAGTTGGCCATTATGCTGAAGATTGTCGAACTTCACTTAATAAATTCCCAAGTTTCAACAACATTCAACACAATTTGCAAATGATCAAGATGATGACAACTCAGAATATGTTTTTACTTCCTTGGCATCATCACAACTTTCATTCCATCTTAGAAGTGACTATGAAGATGCTTGTATATTGGATTCCGGGGCCACTCAGCACATGACTTGTCGACGTGATTTTTTCTGGAATTTTCAATATTGACAACTTAATTCCATTTTTCTTGCTGATGATACGAAACATACTCCTTATGGAAAAGGAGCAGTAAAAGTTTTTCTCCCTGGCATTGGAGAAAAATGATTTCCAATGTATGGTATGTACCATCATTTAAGAAAAATTTGCTCTATTTAGTCACGATTTGACAAGCAAGACATCAGGTGATTATGAAAGATGGTTTAGTCAAGATTAATTCAGTCAAACAAAACTTGAAAACAGTCATGACAGGTTATGAAGATGGAAAATTGTTACGGATGAAACAGATAGTTATTCCAAGGCATTCTGATTTTGTAGGGGTAGTAAGTACAGGTATTTCACCTGTAGGACTATGGCATGTCACATATGGACATTTAAATTTTGAGAGTCTTTCTCAATTGTAGAAACAAGGAATGGTTAAAGGACTTCCCACTTTCAAAAGGGAAAATGCAAAATGTGAAGCTTGCATTTATGGAAAACAAAGTCGAGAAAGTTTTCCAACAAGTTCATGGCGTGCAAATAGGTGGCTACAACTAGTTCACAGTGATGTTTGTGGACCACTACAAACTTCCTTTGGTGGTTGCAAATATTTCTTACTATTCATTGATGATTTTAGCAGAATGACTTGGGTTTACTTTTTGAAGAACAAGTCAAAAGCATTTGATAAGTTTAAATTTTTTTGCCAACTTGTTGAAAATGAAGTCAAAGAAAAGATAGGTACTCTCAGGACGGATAATGGGGGAGAATTCACTTCAAATGAATTCAAAACTTATTGCAGTGAAAATGTCATAAGACGACATTTTACTAATGTTTACACTCCACAACAAAATGGAGTAGTCAAAAGAATGAATCACACCTTGTTAGGAATGGTGAGATCCATGTTAACTTTCAAGAGGTTAAGTCCAACATATTGCGCAGAAGCAATTCATACAGCTGTCTACTTAAGAAACAAATCTCCAACTACATCTTTAGATGGAATCACACCTTATGAAGCTTGGTTTGGTTTCAAACCTCGAGTTAAACATCTTAGAGTTTTTCGATCAGTATGTTATGCCTTAGTTTCGAAAGAAAAATGAACTAAGCTTGACTAAATAAGTTTAAAATGCACAATGATTGGCTATTCTGATGAGAAGAAAGGGTATCATCTTTTGACCAATGGAAAATTCATTGTAAGCAGGGATGTCATTTTCGATGAAACAGAGAGTAAGAGTGCTGAAGAAATTGAAAATATTCTTCAAAAGTTAGAAACTAAAGGAATTAAAAGAAATGGAAAAATGCAAAGTCAACCAACTTCACCAAATTGGTATGAACTTGATTTTCCTTCCTCTGAAGATGAGTCATCCAGTCCATCTACATCAACAACATCAACTGGGTCTTCTAACAGTTCATCCGCATCTCCAAGCAGCAACAGTTATTCTGACAGTGATTCTCCACACTCTTCACCTGAACAGCGAACATTAGTTTATATTAATCCTCTTTATAATGATGAAGACTTTACAGAAGTGCAAACAAGTGAGCATCAACTACCAAAATGGGCAGTTCAACTTTTGAAAGATGTAAAGCCTGATGAGCAGAATAAAACAGGCACCAGAAGGGCACATAGAAGTGAAGGCAATTTGCCTTGATAGCAAAATGATTTTACTAACCTTCCACATACAAAGAGGCAGTTAAAACATAAAGAATGGCAACAAGCTATGGTTGAAGAATATCAAGCAGTAATTGATAACAACACTTGGAAACTTGTTGATTGTCCATAAAATGTTAAACCCATAGGATGCAAATGGGTTTACAGAATTAAGTATAACTAGAAAGGAGAACTTGAAAAGTATAAAGCACGACTTGTCGCAAAAGGTTTTGCGCAGCAGGAAGGCATTGATTATGAGGACAATTTTTCTCCTACAGCTAAATGGAATACCATTCGATTAACACTTGCATTGGCCGCTCAGAAAGGATGGAAAGTTCATCAAATGGATGTGAAAAGTGCTTTTCTCAATGGGGATTTACAGGAGGAAGTGTATATGACCCAACCGCCAGGTTTTGAAGTTGAAGGACAAGAACATAAAGTTTGCAAATTGATCAAGGCTTTATATGGATTAAAACAAGCTCCCCGCGGTTGGTACGCAAAGATGGATGAATACCTTAAGAAAGTTGGTTTTCAACAAAGTGAATCTGATGATACTTTGTATGTGGGACAACAGGGAAAATATCTGGTAATTCTTGTTATATATGTAGATGATTTGATCATTACTGGAAACCATGATGATCATATTGCACAGGTGAAAAAGGAGTTACATGCAGGTTTTAAGATGACATAATTGGGATTACTTCACTATTATCTTGGAGTTGAAGTCATCCAACGTCCGCATCATATTTTCATTTCTCAGAGTAAGTATGCAGCAGAGGTTCTTCAACGATTTGGCATGTAGGATTGCAAGCCTGTTCTCACCCCCATGGAGCAAAACTTGAAACTTTCAAAATTTGAAGGGGGGAAAAGGTGGACAGTACAACTTACAGACAGTTGATTGGCAACTTGATTTATTTGACAAATACTTGTCCTGATCTATCTTATGCAATCAATATTCTTTCACGTTTTATGCAGGAACCACGAGATAGCCACTAGAATGCAGCCAAAAGAGTTCTTTGATATATCCAAGGAACAAAAGATTTTGGTCTTCTTTACACAAAGACTAAAAATTTTGTACTTGGTGGATATTCCGATGCCAACTTTGCTGGGAGTATTGATGATCGAGCATCAACATCAGGCTATTTAATGAACATGGGGTCAGTAGCAATATCTTGGAGTTGTAAGAAACAAGCTACAGTGGCCACTTCTTCAGCAGAAGCAGAGTACATTTCAGCATGGGAAGCAGCATGTGAAATTGTTTGGTTGCGTAGAATTTTGTAGGATTTGGGCATTTCTCAGGCATAAGCTACATCATTATTCATTGACAGCCAGTCAGCCATCAAACTTGCCAAGAACCCAGTTTTTCATTCAAAGCAAAGCATGTGGACACCAAGTATCATCATATCAGATCTCTTATTGCCAAAGATGTCCTCAAGCCAGTTTATTGTCCTTCCGAAGATTAGATCTCTGACATTTTCACGAAACCACTTGGCAGAATAAAATTTACTAAGTTTAGGGATGAACTTGGTATCTGTTGTAATGTATCTTTGGATCACAGGGGGGAATGTTAGGTGATCCAAAAATACAATTTATCATAGGTTATAAAATTATAATAAAATAATTATTAATTTAAGATATTATTAATAATTATTTTCTAGAACGTTTAATTATTTAATGGAGACTTTTATAGTTTATTTGTTGTAAATAGTTATGACTCTCCAAATGTGTCGTATCTTAGCTCTATTTTTAGGAGATTGTAGCAGTTGGTTGAATAGCATTTATTGTTAATTGGACACTTGTTATTTAGTAAGTCATAATTAGAGGTAGTTAGGACTGAGGTTTATCAATTAGCTCATGCAAGAGGTTGGTTGTTCGGGTGTAAACTCTTGCAAAATCAATTATGTAATTATTTTTTCTGATTAATAAAATTATGTGTCTAAGGATACTTCTGCCATTATCATTTCATGTCTCTTCCTGATGGGAATTTGTTTCCTCATTTGATTGTTCTTTCTTCGGGGCTTCCTCTTTAACCTTTTCACGTTCTACTTATTTTGTCTTTGATTCACTTGAGGATGAGCTTTCATGTTTGGTATGTGGTCCATGGAATTCATCAAATGTTACATTGATGCTTTCAAATATCCGGTTGAGTCTTTGATTATAACACATGTATGGTTTACTTTTGCGTGAGTACCCAAAAATATTCCTTCGTCTACCTGAGAGTCAAAATTTTCAATATGTTGGTCTTCCATTTTAATGTAGCACTTTCTTCCAAAAAGTCTGAAGTGTTTGACATTTTCTCATCATACCTTCCATAATTTGTATGAAGTAGCATCACATCTTCTAAACAAACCCTTATTCAATATGTACACTACTGTATTGACTACCGGAAGCTGAAATTTGTTGTCCAATTTTCAATCATTCAAGATTGTTCTAGCCATCTCTTCTACTGTTTTATTTTTTCTTTCAATGAACCCATTTTGTTGAGGTATCCTGGATGTCGAAAACCACCTCTTTACGACATTATCCTTGCAGAAGTGCTGAAATTATTTTGATATGAACTCACCTCCATTATTTGATCTCAGACATTTTATCTTCAAATCAATTTCATTTTCAACCATTTCCTTGTATACTCTGAAGCATTCAAAGGATTCTGACTTCTTCTTTAGAAAGATGACTGCTGCCATCTTGGTATAATCATCAATCATCATCATGAAGTACTCTTCACCATTCAGTCCCTTGGTCTTCATTGGTCCATATAGATTAGTGTGTACCAACTCTAATGGTTTTGACCTGGAGTGTTCCTTAGTCTTGAATTCAACTCTTGTATGTTCGCCATGTTTGCAATGCTCACACAAGGTGTTGGTTGGTTTTGAAATCTGTGATATTTCTCTCACAATTTCCTTTTTACTGATCGTGATAAGGTTTTCAAAGTTTATGTGTCCAATTCATCTATGCTAGAGGAAACTTTCATCCTCTTTTTACAGGAAACAACATTTTTTTATAGTCTCATCCAACGTGTATATGTCATTTAGAGTCCTAGCTGTAGTTTCCACCAACTTGCTAGATTTATATCTCCTTATTTCACATTTGTTTAAATCAAATAGCATTGTGTGTCCTTGATCACACATTTTACTTACACTCAACAAACTATGATTCATATTTTTTGAGTAGCACATACTTTGTTGTCGCATCCTTGCCTCTAAGCTTAATTATTCATATTCGTATAACATTTGTAGATCCATCATTTCCAAAATATATTGTTCCATAATTTCATTCCTTAAGAGATAATTTTGTTTCAGTCTCCAGTCGTATGTGTTGAGTATCCAACATCAATATACTATACATTATTATTTCTTTGAGCTTTTAGAGAAATTGTGTTACTTTCTTTTTTCTTCTTCCAGACCTTTGGAGGAACATTTTGATTTCATTTTGATTCCCTTAGAGGAGTGGTTAATGTTGGGTATGTGTTATATTCTTTCCATGAGTATATGTAGGGACTCTTATGTTGCATCGGGTGCAGTGGGGCGGTAGCCCCCTTGCACGGGTTACAGGGCATCACCTTGAGATTTTTTTTTTTTTTTTTTATGCGGACCCAAGGATGGTGAGTGGACCTACCCATGGTTTTGCGCATGGTTTTCACACATGGTTTTGGGCATGATGGTTTTTTCCCATGGTATTTTTGCAGATCTGGTCAAGGGAACTATAATTATATTCTAATTTAAGGTTAATGGATTGGGGTTTATGAATGCCTCAACATTTCTATATATGAATTGTAACATCGAAAAGAATAAAATGAAAATCAATCTAGTTGGGCCTGGTTTGGGTTCCAAGAGAAAATAGTTGTGCATATTTTATGTTCTCCTCATTGTTTATTTTTTTGATTTAAGAATTCATTTGCACTAAATTTTTGTATAGAGTTAAAATATACATTCAGAATCAGAGCCCATAATCCAAGCAGAAGTGTGGTGGGTCCATAAATCAATAATAGTTGGGTGAACCCAAGGATGGGGGATGAACCCAAGGATGGTCGATGGACCTACCTATGGTTTTACACATGGTTTTGGGCATGATGGTTTTTTCCCATGATATTTTATAGATATGGTCAAGGGAACTATGATTATATTCTAATCCAGGGTTAATGGATTGGGGTTTATGAATTCTTTGTCATATATATATATGTATTGTAACATTGAAAGGAATATAATGAAAAATAAATCTGGTTTTCCCAATTTGGGTTTGAGGAGAAAATATTTGTGTATACTTTATGTTCTCGCCATTGTTTATTTTTCCATTTTAAGAATTCATTTTTAAGTAATTTATGTACAGGGTTAAAACCTACGTTTGGTATCAGAGTATTTTTAGCTTCAAGGGGATGCCTTTTCTATTGAGGGGTTTTGCTCGAGTTTGTGGTAAACCCCTGTTACAGTGGGAGCTACGCGGGATCGATTCTTGTGGTAAAAGGAGATGGTGAATAGTGGAAAGATATAGATAGAGAAATTCAATGGAAAAAGTTTCGAGTTGTGGAAGCTCAATATGGAGGATTTGTTGGGGAACAAAAATAAATGGATCAATGTAGATCCAAGTACAACACCAATGAGAATGTTGGCAAAATACTGGGCGAAGTTAGATCAAAAGGCGAAGAGAACAATACGATTGTGTCTCTCAGATTGAATATTGTTGAATGTATCGGGGGAAGCTAAAACAGAGAATATGTGGGAGAAGTTAGGGACTTTGTATCATTCTATTTCTCTGATGAACAAACTGCTCCTGTGGAGAAAACTATATAACTTGAGGATGAAGGATGGAGACTTGGTGATAGAGAAGCTAAACACATTTAATACTATGGTAAGTAATTTGTCATATGTTGATATTAAAATTTTATATGAGATAAGTGCATCAATTTGTTGTGTTCTCTACCAGGCTCGTGGGATAGTCTAGCTATTGCTATAGGTATAAATACAAGTAAGTCCTGAGGTGGGAGATCTAAATCTAGAGGTGGGAGATCTAAATCTAGAGGGAGATCTAAATCTCCAAGAAAACCTGTAAAGGTATGTTGGCAATGTGGAAAGGAGGGGCACTACAAAAAGGATTGTAAATCTAAATCTCCCAAGAAAGGAAAGGGATCTAATGATGCTCCTTCTGCAGAGGTGAAAACCACTTCATATGAAAGTGGGGATGTGTACTTGGCTTCTTCTTCAAGTACACATGTAGATCATGAGGCATGGTTGATTGAATTAGGTGCATCCTTTCACTTCACTCCACCTAGGGAGTGGTTCTATGAGTATGAGAAATATGATGGTGGTGATGTCTTCCTAGGGGATGATAGGAAGGCCATAATCATAGGACATGGAAAATTAAAGCTGAATTTTCCAGGTGGAAGGGTTAAAACACTTCCTGGTGTTTTGCACATTCCTATATTAGTCAGAAATCTAATTTTTGTAAGCAATATGGATAATGCAGGTGTAAAAAATAGTGTTCAAGAAAGATACCTGCAAGATGGTTTGGGGAGCACTGGTATTGATGCAAAGTGTTCTTATTGGAGATATGTAAAAGATTATAGGTAACATTCCTATTGATGGGTGAAACAATTATATGGTTCCTGAAAGTGGAGTTGAAATTCTAGTGGTCTCTAGAGAAAAGACTATGTTGTGGCATCAAAGACTTGGACATATTAGAGATAAGGGACTTCAAATACTGCATGGTAATGGTATGGTAGAAGGTATGTCTAATTTCTCTCTGGATTTCAATTTCTGTGAACATTGTGTATATTGGAAGCATAATCATGTGAGTTTCCCCTATGATACTAAGAGGGAAAAAGGGATATTGGAGCTGGTGCACAGTGGTGTGTTTGGACCTAAGTTAGTTCCATCATTAGGTAAATTTGTTTACTGTGTCTCATTAATAGATGACTTCTCGAGGTAGACACAGATATATTTCCTCAGCAGGAAATATGAAGTCTTTGGAAGGTTTAAATAATTTAAGGCTCTAGTGGAAAATCATATAGAGAAGATGATCAAGTGTTACACAGTATTTTGTCACCAACCCCACATTCCTTGATCTTGGACACTGCCGGTCCCTGTTATTGACATTTGCTTTGTGTCATGTTGCAAAATATGTGTCAATGTCTTCCTTGTCATATTAGGAATAATACCTCAGTTCATTACTCCTAGAGAAGACCCTTTTTAACCTCTATTTTTGGGTCGTCACGGGTCATCAGTTATTTCACCCGCGAAGATGGCCAAGATTGAACTAATCCTAGTGATGTCATCACTTTGTCCCTGTGTTTCACTTGCGACGAGCTACTTTTGGTGAGTGTGTTTTAACAAATTGTCAATGGGCGGTCCTAAGGTTGGTTGTTGGATGAGATGAGCTCGACTCTCTCCTTTGGGATGGTTGTTCCACCTTTTGTGCAACCTCCCAAAGGGATAAGCTCTTTCTCCCATCTCTTATGGAGGCTCCTCCTCTTATAAATTTCTCCTTCATGACTGAGATCTACTGGTGGTAGCTAGTAGTTGAAGTTGAAGTTAGAGAGAGTAGCTTTTAGAGTTTGGAAGTAGCCTCTTATATAACTTAGCCTGGGATAGTTTTAAGTGGATTTGGCTTGGTTGTATGAGTGTTCTAGCATCATAATTTTTCCTTTTGTGTAGGAGAGAGAGTTATTCATCCTCTTGGGAGAAAATTCATGAGTGAATGCTTGCGAAGACATGCTAACAAGACCTTTCAAGGAGATCTACAACGTCAAGGCATGGTTGTAAGTTTTATTTCAATTCATATTAATACAAATCAAAGGTTTATTTCCTATATCTTATGTCAAAATTTCATATTGATAGCTTGAAGTTCCTTGACGCTTTGAGTAGATCATTTTTGTTGTATTCTATTATGTTTGTTGCTATTCTATGTATGTTGTTTTAGGTACAAAAGTGATTAGAATGAGCGTTGGAGCAACACAACGCAAACTTCATCAAACGAGGATTTGAAGGTAGGCCTTCATGACATTAACTATCTAAGAGAATTTACTTTGATATTGTTCTTGCTGTGACTAGACCCACTCTAGGGCTAGAGGGGTTGCCTCTGTCCGTAGAGGGAACTTGCCTGCATCACAAGTTGGTGACCATACTGGGGACCTGTGTCTTTTGTCTCTTGATTTGATTTTTCTTTTCTTGTTTATTGTCTCCTCTATTTTTTGAGTGGAATTCTCCATATTGTGAGTTGTTTGACTACTCCTAGTAGTCTTCCCTCTATCATAAGTGATAGGTCTGACCTTTCCTCAGATGATTTTTTATTTTTTTCCTTTGATTTGGGGTGGTCACCTTTTATTTTATGATAGTTGTGCCAATGGTCGTGTCTGCTCTATTTAATTAGTTGTGCCTTCTACTGTTTGGCGTGATTAAATCGCCTCACAGTCGTGAAGGGATCTGAAATAGGCTTGGCGTTGTTTACTGGTGTACTTCTGCAATGACATTGCAAAGTTGCTAGTTAGGGGGTGGAATTTTCATTGTCGGCACATGTTGTCAGTTTGACACTCGCGAAGATTCCTGTAGGTTTCAATTTTGAAGTTCTATTTTCTGATTGGCCAGTGTGTCCTATCCTTCTGAGCTTGTCTTCTGCCTATTTTTTGTGTGTCAAATTGTTGTTTGCTAGGATACTTGACTCTTGGTTTCATTCGCTTGAGACTTCTCCTTTTGAACTGTGTGACCTGTTCACCTTAGGGTTTCTTGAAGCATTAGCTTCTTCTTGGGTTACTTGTTCATTTGGACTTTTGAGCTGTGTTTGAAATGATCCCTTGCTTTGTTTGAGGCTTTTCCTTATTGACTGTTCTTTCATCTTCTTGATTGGTATGTGACGTTTGGTTATCAAAAATTTTAAGTCTTGTTTGTTTGGTTTCCTTCCATCACTTTGGCATAGATCACATTGCTTCTCAGTCAGTTAGAAAGCTTTCAAGTTTTTGCAAAAATAAACATAGTCTTTGTTCTAAATTTTTGATTAGTTTCCGAGTGGAATGTGTCTCTTTACTTATTGAATGATTTCATTCAAAAAGGACTTGAAACTAGCATTGTTCTAAGTTTTGCATTCGGTTGCTTGTCATCTATTCAAAAAAGTGAAATATCACATTCATTTTGCATTAGGAAATGAGAACAATCTTTTGCATTAGTAAATTCTTGACATTTAGAAGTTGAAAAGCAAAGCATGTATTTTTCATTTTCTTAATTGGATTTCTTGCAAGTTAGTGAAAGATAGAAGAATTTCTCTTTCCTCTTGATTGGTTTTCTTGCGAAATAATGAAAAGTACCATTTTTGCATTTGCTTTCTTGTTGCTTTGATTGATTTGAAATGAACCTCTCACTTTTCTTTAGGTAGTTGTTCATTGAAAAGGAATGGTTTCTTTACTCATTTAGTTGCATTCTAGGAGTTTTTGAAGATACATTTGGTAGGGCCTTGAAACTGAGATCTAATTCAAGATAAACTACTAAAATTTATCGAATTAATCTAAAAACGCATTGGAACTTAACGCTCATATATATAGAGGTCTAGGCTAGAGACATGTTCTGGCGTCTTTAAACCCGGTGGCTTTTTTTTTTCACTAAGGTTGGGTGATTCCTCCTTTTGTGATTCGATAAGTACTAGTATAGACTTGTGCTCCCTGTACCATCATGCATATGATGGGAGACCCCACTAGGTTGCAATCCTGTTATCCATATGAAGCCCAGTTTGCTACCTTACGAATCATAATGCATCGAAAACAACATTCGGGAAGATTAGCTGCCGTACGGGAAGTCCTTGGTCATTTCCTGTTTCATTTTACTACCAAGGTGTATGTGTAGTTTTACGATTTGTCTGGTAAACCTTTTGCCTAGAGTTCCAGAGCAATAATTTTCGTTCCTTTTCGACTCTTTAAAAGTAAAAGGATCATCTGAGCACTTGTCCTTTCAGGCTCATTAAACTTCGAAGGAGACTAAAGTCATATTTTCCCCTTTTTCTTGACTCTATAAACATGAAAAGGCAAAGTTTTGTTTCGGTGTCCTAAAATTTATATGCCCATGATAACATCCTACCTGTTAATTTTGGCCACAACGTGAGTAATATCCTTTAACATAATTTACGACCCTCTTAATTAATCTTCTCTCTTGATCTTTTGAGTTTAGGCCATCTCGAAGGACTCATCTGTTTCGCCATATTTACCAAGTGGCGAAGAGCCTTGTTCCCCTGTATCTTCTAAGGTATCATCTTTTAGTGGTGCTCTTGCTATTGTTCCAAGTGTTTAGCCTCTTGCCTCTCGAGCTCCAAGTGAGGAACCTTTTGATATCAATTGGACTCCTCCCAACGTTTGTGGATTTTTGGATGAAGATCCTTCTTCTACTCCCCCAGGTGTTTCGGTTTATATGGTCTCTTTTGACATGGATGAATTAGCCCTATTAGTAGTCAAGAGAGCCTTGTGTCGACTAGTGAATATTAGTTTCCTTTGGAAGGTTTCCCTTTCCACACCTCTTAAGATGCTTCATTACCGATTGACTATCGCACTCTGGCTGAAACGGTTGGTGCTACATCTCTACACCAGAGCTTCGTATGGTCTCATACAACGGTTCCGACTTCAGGGTCGTTCATGTCTACTCAGTCTTCCATGACTTCCATTCCTCAGATGAAGGTTACATTTGTTCCATCGATGCCCACTGTTCATGTGGCGTCTTCTGCTCCTCTTGTTAGTGCAGTTACCGCATCCTTAGTGGTCACTGTTGTTATTGGGATATCTTCCGGACCCATTGTTAGTGGTCCTTCACCTCTTGTGTCTGGAGTCAGTCAACCTATGGGTAATGCACCTATCTCCTCAAACCCCATTCTGGGGCGATTTTCGTATGATCAGTATCTATTTTCTCTTCGAAATCTGACTTATAACCCTATAGGTTCTCAGCAGATGTCCGTTCTGCACAACCCTCTGCATTATTACGATCACCATGGAGTCATATTTATCATGTTGGACCTCTTCCTTGGATGACTCCAATTGATAGTCAAATTCCACCTTCGGTTTCTTGGAATCAAACTTCTTACCGATGCTCACAAGGACAACCATTTTAGGGACAACCTTTTGCCTCAATATGACAGTCTTATGGTTAGTAGGGGCAACCTTTGGGCTCACAAGGACAACCCTTTCAGGGACAATCTTTAGCCCAAATAGGTCCATCCATTGTTTATCCAGGACAACCTCCTTTATATGAAGGACAACCTTCTGGTTAGTTAGGCCAGCCTCAATTCCAACAAGGCCAACCTGCTGCTCAACAAGGACAACCTTTTGATCAGGTCAATCTAGTTATTAGTTAACCTAGTTTTCAAACGCAACCTGGACCTCAAGTTCAAGCTAGTACCCAAGCTCAACCCAGTCCCCAGGGTCAGTTTGGATTCCAAGCTCAACCTATTCATCAGGTACAACCTGGGCCGCAGGCGTAGTCTAGGCCTCAGTTTCAGTTTGGTCCTTAGGTACCTTAGCAACCCCAAGGGAAACCTTAGGGTAATCCATATCAGAACTATCAACAACCTCATGGTAATCCTTATCAAAATTTTCAGTAGCCATATGCTATCCCTGTTGGTCAAGCTGGTAATCAATGGTTTGCTGGGGGTCAAAATCTAGGTCAACAACAAGGGTATGGTTTAAATCTACCAAACTTTAACCCTTATGGACAAAATCCTCTAGGAAAAAATCCATGGGGGCAACAAGGCCCTGGTTGGAATCCTAACGCTGGTCTTTATCAAAGACCCATGATGTCTTTCAATCCTCAGTTACCTTTTCTTGTGGATTTGGAACTGCTCGATGTGTTGAAGTTCACAAATTATCCTATACTTCATAATCCATATTGGCCACCTATTCCAACCAAGATCCTTGGTGACTGTCCTAAGTTTGAAGATAAGTCCGGAGAAGACCACCAGGCACATGTTATGACTTATCACCTTTGGTGTTCATCCAATTCCCGGCTTGATGATTCTATTCGTCTCCATATTTTCTAAAGGACTCTTACTAGTGCCACTGCAAAGTGGTACATTGAACTCGCTCATGGGACTTTCCAATATTTTTAACTCTTGCGATGGCATTCCTCATGCATTTTAAGTTACTGATTTGCTACGAAATGGGAACGTATATTCTTATCTATTGAAACAGGACACGGCTACCCACATCTCTGATCATATCTCTGATCATATTCATGAGTGGAGAAGGTGCCGCCATTTGATCAAGTTTTGGATTCCTCATTAGCTATTGACAGATTGGTTCATTACATCTTTTGTCAGTCCAATAGCCAACGATATTGCTATGGGGGCATGTGTTACTGAAGAGCAAATCATCGTGCATGCTCAATATCTTGATTTGGTATATTCCTAATTTGGCATGCTTTATGATGTCTTTCCCAATGCTTCGCTGCCTGGAACTTCTAAAGCTCCGCTGACACCTTCTGTTGATGGTGTTATTAGTTCCATCGCTCAGTCTTATCGAAAGTCTTCCACAACTCCTACGAAAAAGAAATCCACTGCTCCTACTAAAACTGCTTCTTAGTCTCTATCCAATCCTAGGAATACATCAAAAGTTAATGTCGTCCAATCCACCATGGCAGAGAAGACTTTGAAGGGTGAGAAGAAAGGGAAAGGTAAAAATAAGTCTGACACGCCAAAGTAAGAACCTCCTAAGAATACTATTGATGATGGTTCTAAACATAAGCCTAAGTATCCTTGTCTTATCTATGATGAGGATCACTTCACTAAGGACTGTCCTCGACAGTCCGAGGTAAGCCGTTTTCTTAAGGGGACTTCGGGGATTCCTGTTGTGCTTAAAGAACCTTTTCCTTCCCAACAAACTCAAATGGTGGACCAACCTCAATCCTCTTCCTCATCTGGTTCGCAGGTATTTATGGTTGGGACTATTCCTATTCACGTGTCTACTCGATTGAAAGATTATGCTCCACTGGCTGAGAAAGAACCTGAAGTCCCTTCTAGTGTTCCCCCGTCCAGTTCTGGCCCTCTTCATATTGAAAGACCTAGTAATGAGTTTGTCATTCGACCACATGCTAAAGAAATTCTCTAGAAATCCTCCTATAATCCCAATGCTTGTGCCGCACAACACTATAGTATTATTTTTACACTAAAATTTGTCGCCATGACTATTTGCAGTTAGTATGGCTCCATCAACAGTCATACTATCCTCCTTGGCAAGCCTTATACCTTTGCTCTCCATGTCAAACTTCAAGAAAGAGAGAAAGTAATTAAAAAACATATTTATCTCTGGGTACGCAGGTTCTCTCTACCTTACCTGCGTGTACGCATCCCAAGTTCATTATACCTGCGTACTTGTACGCTCTGTATGTCAAGGGATGGGTGCGTACCCCTGTAAAGGTCAAAAGGCGCGAGTTTCATCTTTAAAAAGTTACTTGTGGTCACTTCTAGAGCCTTCTAGAAGAGTGTTTGACGTGTATTGAGCGCCTCCAGATGGTTCATGCATCCCTATGATAGAGGAACTTATCCCATCAAGAGAGGAGCTACCCCATCCAAAAGAGGGAGTATCCCATTGATGTTGGAACTGAATAACTTCCTCTAGAACACTATAAATACAGGCCTTGGGCCAGAGGAAGGGGAGGTTGAAAGTTGAACATTCCAAAGGGTAGATGCTGCTGGAATTAGGACTTCCTTGTAGAAGCTTGTGAGGAGAGATTACCATCCTTTCTTGTCTCATTTGGAAGTGGGTGAGCTTATCAAAGTAAAGGAAAACTCTTGCTGGACCCTGGGAGGAACTTGCACAACACCAAGACTCAGGTTGTAATGGTTTCTTTTGTTTCCTATTAATACAAATAAGTCCATTCTTCTCAACAATTTGTTATTAATGAATTGTTTCATATAGTCCTTGGTCTGTATGTTGAATATGTTTTATTCTATGAGATATTCAGGTGCTATTTAATCGTTTGATTGTTAGTGAATGCAAGTTTCGAAGTGAAGGAGGAGCTCATCCGGATCGACG
>APFE031322478.1:0-15551 GCA_000404065.3 Pinus taeda | reverse complement strand
CAAGAGTTATCACTTAAATTAAGGAGATAAGATTGAGTTATATTTGAGTTGTAATTAGTTAACTCAATTTACTGAGTTAAGTCCAGTTAAATTAGTTCCAAACTGTTTGAGGAACTAATAGTGAGTTAACATTTAGTGATGCATTAATGCACTCAACTAGTGCTACTCCAGTTAACTGAAGATTCCCTCATTAGAAAATCATGCATGTTTATTATGAGAAAGACCCAATTAAGATTAATTTTCAAGGACAATGCACTATTAGTTACATGTGTTTTCTCATGGAGAAAAATCATGCATGTAGTCAAGGATTCATCCTTGAGGATTATGCAGTTTCAAAAGGAGGTTTTCCACTTGGTAATAGGAAATCATCCACAAGGAACAACACAAGGAAATATGAGCGTGGAGGGCAGAGAGGAAGGTTGGAGGGAAGCCAAGATTGCCGGTGAGAATCTGTGAGGATTGTACTGAGAGTTGGCTAGTTGTAAGAGCTAGGGTTTTGTATAATTCCTATGTATTTCCAACATGTATGATAATACAATAGTGTGGGGTTTTTAACTGAGGCTTTCCCCAAAGTATTTTCATGTGTATTGTGCCATTGATTCTTCTTCCTCTGGTTATATTGTTCAGCTCGATCTTTATTGGGTATAAGGATGGTTTAAAAGGTTATAAGTTGGAACCTAGAAACAAGGAAGCTTGTGTACAACTATGATGTGGTGTTTAGAGAGGTGAAAGATGTTATTAAACATGAGTTCCTACCAAAGGAATCTGAGAATATAGAGTTTGTGCTAAAGGAGGTGGAATCAGAAGATGAAGAGCCACAAACTCCAGCTATGAGAAGATTAGTTCGAGAAAGAACGATGACAGAAAGGTATAGCCCAGCTGCTTTCTATTCAAATGTTGCTTTATCTATTATTGATGATGATCCAAAACTGTCAGGAAAGTAGTAAGTTCAGATGATGGAAAACTCTAGAAAGAGGCCATGGTTGATGAAATGACATCTTTGCAAAAAAATGAGGCTAGGGATCTTGTGGAGGTGTTGGCTGGAAGGAAACCCATTTGCAACAAATGGGTGTTTAAGAAGAAGATGGATGTAGAAGGCAAGGTGGAGAAATAGAGCTCGGTTGGTAGCAAAACTTTATTCCCAGGTGTCAGGAATTGATTTTGGTGATATTTTCTCTCATGTTTCCAAGGTAGATTCTATTAGATTATTTTTATATGTTGATATTGCTTTTGATTTTGAGGTAGAATAGATGGGTGTGAAGACAACATTTCTTCATGGGGATCTCGAAGAAGAGATCTACATGAAGCAACCTGAAGACTTTGTTGTGAAGGGTAAGAAAGAACTGGTATGTAGGTTAAAAAAATATTTGTATGGGTTAAAACAATCACCAAGGATGTGGCATCAGAAATTTGATACATATATACGGGGACTTGGTTTCACTAGAAGCAAAGCAGATCATTGTGTGTATTTTAAATTAATTGATGGCTGTGTTATTTATTTGTTCTTGTATGTGGATGATATGTTGTTGATTGGAAATAACAAAGAAATTATCCAGGAATAGAAGACCTAATTGTCCTCCAAATTCAACATGAAATTTCTTGGTGTTGCAAACTATATTTTGGGCATGGAAATTAAACGAAATCGGGCAAAAAGGAAGCTCTGGTTAAACCAAAGGAAGTATGTTGAGACAATATTGCAAAAGTTTAATATGCAGGATAGTAAACCGGTGAAGGTTCCTATTCTTGTTGGTGTAAAGTTATCTGCTGAAAAGTGTCCCAAGACACAAGAAGAGGAAGAGCGCATGTCTCATGTTCCATACACAAGTGTAGTTGGTAACCTAATGTATGCAATGGTTTGTATTAGGTGATACACTGCACATGCAGTGGGAGTATTGAGTAGGTTTGTGTCAAAACCAGGGAAGGAGCATTGGACAAAAGTGAAGCGGGTTTTCAGGTATTTGCATGGCACTAGTGATTATGGTATGTGCTACTAAGGAAGACTAGGATTGGATAGAGTTTTGGACATCCATGGATTCATTGATGAAGACTGGGTTGGATATCTAGAGCAAAGAAGATCTACAATTGGGTATGTATTTAACCTGTTTGGAGGTGCAGTCAGTTGGATGAGAAATAGACATTCTGTAGTGGCATTTTCAACTACAGAGGCAGAATATATGGCAACCACTTATGCAAGCAAGGAAGTATTTTGGTTGCAGAGATTGTGTTCAAGTATGGGTTCTATACAATAATCTATAAGGATATACTGTGACAACCAAAGTGAAATTTTCTTGGCAAAAAACCCCGTTTATAATTCAAAGACAAAGCACATTGATGTTCAGTATCACTTTGTGAGGGATATGGTTGAGGAAAAAAAGGCGTTGCTGGAAAATGTGGACACTTTGAATAATGTTGCAGATGCATTGATGAAGTTTGTGAGAACTGAGAAATTTTCTTGGTGTAGAGAAATAATGGGTGTTGCAGGGCTGGACCAATGACTAAGCTCTCTTGTGGCCCCTCGTGGAAAGAAAGAAGTGGGAGAATGTTGGGTGTGTGTTATATTATTTCCGCAAGTAGACCCACACGTGAGGGGGTCACAAGGGGGGCGACAACCCCCCATGTTCGTTGTGTCAGGTGCATAGGGGGGATGATAGCCCCCCCTGTCAGGGCATTTGAGCGGGGTGGGATCCCCCCTCTATGGGGTTTGGGGTAGCACCAAGGGAAAAAAAATATTTTGGACCCTATATTAGGTGGGCAGACCTACCTATGGTTTTGTGCATGGTTTTCACACAAGGTTTTGGGCATGATGGTTTTCTACCCATAGTATTTTGTAGATCTGGTCAAGGGAAATATGATTATGTTCTAATCCAAGGGTTAATGGATTGGGGTTTATGGATGCTTCGGCATGTATATATATGTATTATAACATTGAAAGGAATATAATGAAAAATAAATCTAGCAGTCACGGTTTTGGGATCCAGGGGAAAATCTTTGTGTATATTTGTTTTATGTTTTATGCTCTCCCTATTGTTTATTTTCTATTTTTAGAATTCATATGTAGATAATTTATGTACATGGTTAAAACCTACAAGAATCCATCTGTCACTCATAAAACTCCTTAGCTTTGTCATCATAGTACCTCTCTGACAAGTACTTCTTGAAGAGCCTTTCAAATGCATGCCAAGTCAAATCCTCCTCATGTATACCTTTGATATTCTTCACGTCTTCCCACCAAATATCTGCTTTACCTTTGAGATTGAAAGTGGCTATCTTTGCTTTCATGTTTTCCGAATAATCATGCAATCGAAATAATTTCTTCATACCAAGCAACCATGCTTCTACATCCTATGATTTCTTCATCTCTCCATCAAAGGTAGGTGGTTTTGACTTCTTAAAATCATATGAAAAGTATCCCCTATCACTCCTCCTGTAAGGATGATGACAATGACATTCATGATGTCTATCAAAACCAAAAATGGAATAGTAACTATGTCGATTACCTCTCCTATCCTGAGTATCCAACATCCTACCATCTATGATCATGTCATATCTATCCAACCTGTGTCTACTAGGAGACCTACTGCCATATGCCCCATTAGTTTTGTCCTCATGTCCATGGTTGATCCGAAGTGGTCCCTATCGCTGAAAATATGACAAACTCTGAAGTTATATCGCATTCACCTTTGCTTGTTTCTCTTGTTCCTGCATGATTTTGCCATTGTCTTATTTGCAACTCCTTATTTCTTGCTTTAGGCTTCTCAATGTGTCTTCCAGGTAAGAAGAGTGCCCCACACCATGCTACCCATCTACTGCATAGGGAGATTCTATGTAGTCTACCACCTTGCTAGCCATATGATCTCTTTCCTGCAAGGCATACTATGTTATCTAAACGAAATCATAATAAACCAACGTACCTTAGCATAATTTGGGGAGGATACCTTGTCTGTAAGATCATCAAATCAGCTTGATACATGTATAACATAATCATAACATCATATAGACATATATAAAATAAGTGTATCAACGTATAAACATCATTCTAGCTAGGGTCCACTCATCAGTGCAAGGCCATATCAACAATGCATGACATGACCTCATGCATGATAACAACCATTACTCCATTGTACACATTGCCACATGCAACTATCAACATGCATAAACAATTCCTAATCAAATACACATACGTGTGAATGCATATAGTCAAGCATAAGTGATCAATTCTTGTAATCAACCTACAAGACTGATAAGTGTAATCAAAACATTCAAGAATGCACCTGAAATACAAGGATGTATTCACGTGACATATAATCAACATGTAAGTGACATATAACCATATGCAACCAGTCATAAACTTCTGACGATGCATCCCACAAAACCACAACAAGCTCCTCATGACAACCTTACTACAACCATGATCAACATGATGCAATGCAACAAGCACATGGAATCTGAGTCTAAGAGACTCACATGCAATTGACACACATGCATGACCAAGCACCTTCACCCAAGGAGAGTGCAACCATGCTCTGATAACAATTTGTAACATCTCCTCCTCCTAGGTCCACCCAAGCTACCAACTAGCCGGGGCAAACATGCGATGGGAGAGGTCACTGTAAGGGATTCAATCTCCTTCATAACCTTAAGGAAATGGAATTGATAGAACACATCAAACAAACCCATCCACATTAGTAACAACACCCCCAAGAGACATGTCAGCCACTCAAACATCTTGCCCATGGGTCCCACTGATGTTTTAAGCCTTTTAACTCAAATTTTCTCTCATGCTATAGGCAAGACAATGACCAACAACCCAAATTTTCTCTCACAAGCCTATGTTCCAACGACTGTGGACTTTTCTTAGTAGACCTATGCCAGTGACCCTGAGATTTGAGCTAATTTTCTAGCCCAGAACCCCGACCTCTGCCCAGAACTTGCTACAACCTTCAGAATCCATAAAAAAAATGATAAAAATGTTTATAAATCAAAAATCAACCTTAGGACTAGGCCTGAGCATCCCCATCTGGGACTGACATTCTGTCAAACACTTGGCATCAATGAAACCTACAGGTCTAGGATACAAGACAGAGCATAAATTACTGAAAGAACTTATGAAACATAACTAAAAGGATCACCTCCTTCTCCATTGTACTATTATAACATCAATTAGGTCTTGCATCCACCCATTTAACAATTACAAGTAAATACATGAAATAACCATGACATGAACCAGTCACATAACCATGCTTATAACCAACATTAAACCATATAAATATCAGAGATATGACAACCATTAAATCCACATATAAACAAGTAAAAAATTAAGAGAACTTAGCTTTTATTAATCATAGGAAAATCCGACCAGGTTTGGGACTTGAACATACTACCCAACCATAGACATGGCTGAACAAAATCTCTATTTTAACTAGTCACCCCTCTGCCATATTCCAAGCATGAATGTGGGATCTCATAGAATAACCAATCCAAGAAAAATGAAGGGAATCTAGAGGTTAAACCACCTCCGCCATCACCAAACCGTGATCACACCAAAACCAGTGCTCTGATCACAACTGAACCGAACTTAGAATGCCATCCCGAGGAAGTTTTCCATTTCCTTGTCTCTCAAGCTTCATCACAATCCAATCCTAAATCACTAGGCCCTAAATTGAAACCAGTCTCTTAGGCTTTATCGCAATCCAAACCTGGATCACTAAGCCCTAAAATGATACTTCTCCCTTAGGCTTTACCATGTATCAGGCCAAAACCGGTCAAGGGATTCCTAGGCCTTTAGGAATTAACCTTGGGACCACCTTCGTCCTGGATTCCGAAACCCATCCAACAAATCAAAGCTCAAAACCGAAATAAACATCCCAACACCATGGCATCTGGAAAAGGAAAGGCTAGGCTGAAAACCACAGTCATAACCCGACAAAACCATGCCACCGACAACAAGAGAACCATACACCAACATGGAAAGCCATGCATGTCCAAACTAGCTAGGAAATCGTACATGCAAAAGGTTACCTGCAAGTATTTCTGCTGAAGCTGCTTGATCATGATATCTTCCTTGATCCTTGCTTTCCTTTTGCATGATTTTCCTTCCTTGATCTAAAGCTAGAGTGCTCCAAGAAAACTCTAAGTGACCAAGAGTGAGAGAGAGAGAGAAGAATGAGAGAGCTCCAAATTTGAACTGACAAAAGGTTAGAAAAAGCTTGCCCATTGATCCTGATAAGTTTTTTTATTAATAAGACCTTTATTTCTTCATTTTCCATTATTTTCCTTCAATTTCCTCCTCACATGCAACCTGTGACCTTTCACATTACTTTTCTCCTAATTTCCTTTATTTTTATAAACAAATGTGCCAAAAATTCTTTTTTCCTTTTAATGCCTTTGCCTTTGCCTTTGCCAATTTTCCTTAGCCAAAACACACATGCGATAATGCCCACTAAGATATCTTTGCCCAACATTAAACTTGGAAAAAGTATCCCTTGCCTATGGTCTTATTTTTCCTTTATTAACTTTTATTACATGAAATTTTCATGAGGGTTGTTACACTCATCTTTAAAAACATCTTGGCATTCCCCAACCATCTTGTCTAATTACAATGCCAAGTTCCCCTCATTTATAGAAGACTCTTTAGTAGTTGATCAGTTGTCAACTAAGTATTCCATAAAAGAAGTTTCTTGAATATTGATTTCAAGAATAGGTATTCATGTATTACTTACCACATAGGGCTATTGCATTTGAATCCCAAACCTTGCATTTGAATCCCAAACCTAGGCTTCTCTACTAAACACGATCTCCCACCTTGAAGGATATCTTGACTTCCATATATTACATATAAGCTACTTCGTACTAGAGCTCGTTGGTTGAAGTGTTCCTCAATAAATGGAGCACCATGCAACATTCTTCCAAATCATGATCACTTAGTTGTAGGCTCTTCCCGACTCTGTTGATAATGGCTTGCCCATGGGGATGGATGCATAACGCCAATCTAAAGTTGGGGATGTAATGTTTCAAATCCCTTTTGAGTACTTTGATACATAAGAGATTGTAGGTGTAATAGAGAAGTTCAGTTATGGGAAGCACTTTAGGGCCTAGGGTTCTCATGTATTTCTTCACGGCCTCTGCAGCCACATTGATGAGTGGCATGTGGAGGCCGATGCTGTAGAAACCCTTAGCGTCTTCTTTCGACATGACACAGTGGTAGGCCTCATTTTCAGCTGCGTATTTTTTCTCATGACGTGCAGGAGCTTCATCTTTTCCCAGGTTGTTTCTTCGGCTTTGTTCAATAGAAACACGACGTTCCCCCCAACTCTGAACAGACAATTCATGAGCATCATCGCCTTATAATTACTGTTGTAATTGGCATTGACCATTGTGTTCTTGGTGCTGACGATGAGAGCATAGGAGTCACAAAAGATCTTGAAGAGATCCTTCACCATATCCATTGGCGTTGCATGCCCACTGGCGTTGTAGCCCATTCCAGAAATATTGAAGCTCTTGAGGTTCTCTTTCATCTTGTAGTGGTTCACGACCCATGCTGCCAGCAACGGTGCCAAGCTGAAAGTGGAGACGTTGACGATGCGAATGTTGATCTCCCAAGGCTCCATGCTGGTCTTGGCAAACATATCATGTAGAACATCCACGAAGAATTCCTCCATCTCCACCCACGCCTCCTCCAAAGTTGCAACACAGTCTTTGTTGAAGAGAAAGTGAGCGACGATTGTTTCTTCTCACAAAATTGAGCGGAGATAGACCACTGAGGACTCTGTGCCAACACCGAAATATATGCACACCTCGATGTTCATCTTTCGATCCTCAGGTAGTATGTAACAATTGTAATCCAACAGATAACGCTCCCCTTGTCACCTTCAAGTCATGATATAAAAAAGCACCACTGCGACCATGAAACAAAGCACAACAACCTTCTTTTCCCTCCTCAAAAGCATAATTTTTATTGAAAACTAGAGCATATCGCCGAAGTTCATCATCCACAGTTCTTTAACCAAAGACCATCTCGACACGAGACTTGTCCTTTTCTCCATTTTCTATCCTTAACATTGGTAGTACCCTAGTTTTTTTTCTCTATATATAAGTTTTTAACAGGAGTAATCTATGGGAGTTTCTAGCAGTGCAGACCACTATCGTGACAAGTTCTTTGTGTTGCTTAGCAACAAAAGCTCCCTGATTGCAATTTGAAATTTTGGGTGCAAGGAGAGCATTTGAATTTTGGAATTTTCCACATCGAAGTTCCATTAAATGAGTATGGTGGACTGTCTTATCTACCATGTGACAACTTGCTAGTTGAGTTGTTGTAAAACGTTGTGGAATGCAGTTGCCTAGAAAATCACGAGAGAGCATACCATGATGGTTCTTTATATATCATCATATGCCCATACGTCCTTTTGTGTATGATCATGATACCATGCACTACCCAATCAACCAATGATTGGCTTAGTACATGGTTGTTAAGAATTGCCATAGGTACACTATAGTAGTGTACACTGGCATCTAGAGTACAATGCTTAGATATTAACCTAGATTTTGCCATTTGGAGGCTATTGTGTACTAATGGTAAATGCATACTCATGGTATGGTAAATGGTTGATGTTGAGGTGCAATAGCGGGGGCAAACACACAAATAGACATCTGACAATAAGAGTACTTTATATATCACCATATGCCCATACGTCCTTTTGTGTATGATCATGATCCCATGCATATCACCATATGCCCATACGTCCTTTTGTGTATGATCATGATCCCATGCACTAGGCCAATCAACCAATAATTGACTTAGTACATAATTGTTAAAAATATCCAAAAATACACTAGAGTGGTGTAGACTAGCATTTAGAATACAATGTTTAGATATTAACTTGGATTTTTCCATTTGGAAGCTATTTTGTACTAATGGTAAATGCGTACTCATGGTATGGTAAATGGTTGATGTTGAAGTGCAATGTCCCAGGCAAACACACAAATAGGCATATGAGAGCGACAGTACCTATCCTTTGCATAAATCTTTACAATGAATACATACTCTTTGAATTTCATATTAAAAAAATTATTATCCCACTCGTTTAACTTTTGTTTTGTTCAATTCAAAATGCAAGTTGAGTTTTTAAAACACTGCACCTCGATAATAAGGCATGTAGTTGAAATTATAAAACTCATGCATTCGTGACACTTCTCTCTCTCTTTCATAAGATCATATCAATCATCGAATCTGTTGCATTAGATGAATGTTGAGGCAACCAACCCACCTCTGACTAACTCTCGGAAAGTGCAACATCAATGTTTTTCACAATATTAATGTTAATAACGCTCATCGTCACCTTCTCATGCAAATTCACAAGTAGGAAAATGAATAGGAAATGAATAGTCGAATAATATTATTTATTTTAAATACGGATTTAACATGAGTTGAGAGGAATCTAATATTTTTTAACTTGTAAATTTTTTTTATTGAGTTTATATTATTTAAAAATTGGTATATAAAAAATATATATAAATATTTATATATATATATTCTATATATATATTCATCTAATTTTTTTATAATTACATTATTTTAAATATTTTATATAGTTTATATAATTATTTAAATATTTTTAGATTTTTTTTAATTATTTATTTAGGTTAATTATAAAATTTTTAATTTCAATTTTGATAATAAACCAACAATATTACACATCTCACTAAATTCTAAAATAAACAACCATAATAAACCATACATTCAAAATAATACTATCTTTTAAAAGGATAATTTCTTCCTTATATTCTGTTTGTTGATATCCTTTGGTTTCCTATGGACTAACACCCTCGTTATCCCAAATTCAGAAATTATTTTCCCACTTGCCATGTTATCCAAATTTAGAAATTATTTTCCTTTAATAATTGAAAGTATGTAGCTAGCTAATTATTTAAGTAATGAGAGATCTTTACATGCTAAATAAATTGATATATGTTAATTTTATTTATTATATTGTATATTTTTTATTAAAAATAAATTGATATATAGAATAAATATATATAAAATTAAGAATTTTTCTAATTTAACAATTTATTATTGAGTTAAGAGGTGTTCTATACCCATGTAAAGTAGATGTTGTAGGTATGACATATGAGATGTTAAATGTGAAATATTTTTTAATTCAATTTTTAATATTGTAATTTTGCTTTTTTATTAATAAAAACATTTGTTTAGATAAAAACAAAATATAATATACATATAAGATTAAAATATATAACATATTAATATTTTTTTTCCCTTGGAAAAAGTCGTAATTTCTATTAATGATAAGAAATTACATTCTGTAGATGCCGTAGCATATGCATATTGAGGCTGGTTGGCCTCACCCTCTATTTAACAAAAAACAAGAAATCTTGATCTCCACGCAAGGAGTACATTTGAAAATCTCAAAAATGAACTATCACTTAACAATTATAGCTATAAACCTTCAAAAGAGTAAATTGTCTCTTTGGAAAGAGAACTTTGCAGGACTATATGTTCAAATTAAAACAACATACATAATAGCTAGAGAGACAAAAATTATAAACAATGTGCTTATATCCCCTGTGGCATATAAAGATCAATGAAAGGTTTGTGATAACACAGATGGAAAGTTGCATCAATTTATTCTTGAACTAAGCAGTCCTCTTCTTGCCGATGCACTGCCTCCTTTGAAAGGAATTATGCCCCTGCGTTGCACTCCCCGATGAGAAGACATCACCCTTGGCAACCTTGGAGTGCATCAAAGGAGGAGAGGGAGGATGAATAGAAGTTTTGCCTCACCTCGTCTGTGCCAGTGAAGGAGGTGCTTCTACAGTATCCGAAGTCTTGATTTATTCAGTCGTTTGGGTCTCTGCAGCAGGAGGAGGAGGTTGTTCTACAGGGGGGTCCTGCTCCATATCTTGAGTGTCCTATTTGTGTTTCCTTAGGAGGGGCATGCCATGTAAATATGACCCACCTGATGACATCTTCTGCAGCGATACGGTATGCCTTCATAGTCAAGCAACTGTTTACGCGAAAAGGATCTCCACTGAATCGTGATGTGTTCCTAAAGACCTCCTCTGGTGTCCAAATGAACAAGAATTCTTGCATATGCCATCATGCCAGTGGTCTGGTAGGATTTATCGTACTCCATGAAAGTACCCAAGGAATTCGCAATCCTTCTGAAGATGTCCTCAGACCAATATTGCAATGGCACGTCTGGAAGCCTGATCCAGACAGGGCCAACTCCAATTTGCTCAATCTCGGGGTCGAAAAGAGGCGTCCAACACTTAAGAAGCACTGGAGCATGTTCAAAATGCCAAAAAGATAAGAGGACCCAACTCGTGTGGTCGGCCCTTGAAAATCGCAACGTAAACCATCCCCTTACAAAAGTTTGGACAAAAGGGATGTCCACCAGGTGCTAACCCCAAATTTCCGAAGCCCATGTCTTCAAACGGGTTGTCGAATAGATTCTTCCTCTGATTTTACCCACCAGAACCTTGTCAGCATAATCCATCATGTCCCCCTACTGGATATCCTCTTCAAGCTGAAGAATGGCGTCTGCAGCCCAAGACTTAAAGCACTTCTGTTTTTTCAGGGGTTGGGTCATCAGGATATTGGGGTTTACAGAAACCCTCGCTGCTTCTGGAACCTCGGAAGAGGGGCTCAGGATAGAGGGAAAATTAGGGATGGCCTCAGAAAGAGGGGGAACAGAGGAGAAACAACCCAAGGGGATAGCAAAAGCGGAGGACGGCTTGGGGTCGATAGTCAGGGGTGCAACAGAAGGGGCTTCTGTCAAAGGCATAGATGAGAGGGCCAGTAGTGCAGATGTTGGGCCCCTGAGATCAGGGAAAGGGATGATACAATCACAGAGAAAGCCCAGGGTAGTTGGGGATATCGAGGAGAAAGGTGGCCAAGACGAGGTTCCTCCGGCAGCACAGAGGCGATATGAGCAGGACTTGAGGGCTATGGAAAAACTTCGAACTTACCTGAAAACCCTTCGCTGAAATTTAACATACCTTTAGAGGCGTCATACGTGGACTGTCAGATGGAGCCTTCCTCTAGTGGATCTTCCGAATAATCAATAGCGTCAATATCCATGCCGACATTTGCACTAGGAAATGGGCTAAATGCCTCGAACAAGCTGGCCGAAGGAAAACCGGCACTGACGGCAAAAGAAACGGTAACTATAGAGTGAAAACCCCGAGGAGTAGGGTCCGGTGCTAGGTGAGGGTAATAGGAAAAAAACTTCCAGTATAATGTAGAACATAGACCGACCTGTGAGCTCGTAACCCTCCTTAGTGGAAAAGAAAATAAGGTAAAAACCTCGGATCCGTAAAAGTGAGGAGGTAAAAAGAGAAGAGTGGGTTTTGAGGTCCTGACGGGGGTAGCTGTAGGTCATGTGATTGATGGTTGCAATACCTCGTACCCTTCAGCCATTCCGTTCAGTCATTCTCCATCATGGTCGTTTTGTTCAGAAGCCCTCCACCGTTCGCTCCTGCATTCATAGTCTTTGTGTTTTTGTCAGAGACTTGCATCACAAGGAAATTACTTTATATATTTAAATATATAACATATTAATATTAATTATAAATTAACATCTATTTTAATAATAATAATAATATAATGATTCCATAATTAATTAGTAAGTGGATACACATTTAATATTTACAATATAATAAGATTTTAATCATGAATATTTAAGATGGATATTATTAACTTTTAAATTGGATTTTTTACAATATCATGAGCCAATACCAAGAGAAAGATAGAGAGAGCGCAGGAGAGAGAGAAACAGGAAGGAAATCATAATACCATGGACTAATAACATGGTTTATTAATACCATGGGTCATTTAGGCTTTTGATTATTATGTTACGAATCTAGGCTTTTAATTATTATGTTACAATACCATGGCTTATCAATATCACGTTCCCAAAAAACATCTTATTTCAAAATCAAAATATTTTACAAATACTTTATTTTAATTTATTTTTAAAATATTTTTTTAATTAAATCTAAGAGAAACATGGTTATAATTACTTTTGAGGTATATCTAAACCCTCCATCCCAACAACTACTAAAATTATCCCCATAGATATTAAATCAATGTTTTAATAACTTAAAAATGAGAATACTTAAATAAAATTATAAAGAACGGGATAGATGCATCTTAACCAAGGATCCAAGCAAGGAGAGAAAGAAAAGTGACTAACAATTATAGAGGAAAGATAGTGCATGATTCTTTTAAGTTTTCTATTATTGTATTTTCTTTGACATGATTGATAAAATAGTATAGGTTTAATATTTTACAAACAATTATTTTTTTATTTATTTATAATTTAGAAACTTTCTTAAATACAATACAATGAGATCATATTTAAGAGAGAGAGTGAGATAGAGGGGGAATATAGTGGGGGAGAAAGACATAGAGGTGGGAGAGATAGGAAGAGAAAGAGGAAGGGTGAGAGGGGAGGAGAGGGAGGGAAAGAGAGATGGATTTGGAGGGGGAAAGAGAGGGAGAGAAGAACAAAGACATTTGGAGATAGAGGTGGAGAGAGAGAAAAAGAGAGGATAGAGATAGGGAAATAAGGGGAATAGAGAGATACGGAGACATAGACATGGAGGGGGAGAGAGGGGGAGAGCGAGAAGGAGAGGGGGGAGATAGTGATAAAGTTGTAGGGTGGAGAGAGAAAGAGAGTGTGATGGGGGGAGAGACAGAGGGAGGTAGGAGAGAAAGGGAGGGAGAGGAGAGAGAGGGGGAGAGAGAGAGATGGAGTTGGAAGGGAAAGAAAAACATAGAGAGAGAAAGGTGGAGAGGGAGAGGGAGTGACAAGGGAGAGATGGAAAGATGGATAGGGAGAGAGGAGAGAAAGAGGGAAGAGAGAGAGAGGGAGAGGGAGACAAGGGGAAGAGAGAGGGAGAGAAGGAGAAGATATAGAGGGAGAGGAAGAAGGAGAGAGAGAGAGAGATAGATAGATATGGAGAGAGAGAGTTTGTATGTTTTGGGAGTGAGAAGAAGAGAAAAGGGGAGAAAGGGATATAGGTGGAGGGGGGGCAAAGGGCAAAAGAGAGAGGCAAAGAGAAGGAGAGAGAGAGAGAGAGAGAGAGAGAGAGAAAGTGTGTATGTTTGGGGGCTGAGATAGAGAGGCAATGGCAGATAAAGATATATATGGAGGGGGCTGAGAGAGAGAGAGAATGGGAAAAGATAGGGAGGAAGAGGAAGAGGAGAGATAGATAGATAGATAGATATAGAGAGAGTGTGTGTATGTTTGTGGGTTGATAGGGAGGGAGATAAAGAAGGAGAGACAAAGGGAGATAGAGATATCGGATGGAGGGGGCAAGAGGGAAGAAGAGAGAGACAAAGAGAGGGAGGGAGGAAGAGAGATAGATATGGAAAGAGAGAGAGAGACATAGAAGTTAGATCTAGAACATCATGAATATCTTGGGTTTTCACTAAAATAGATTTATTCATTTCATTGTAGTTGTTGATTTCTAATCATGTTTGATCACTTGCACTAGATGAATTGATTTTAGTGTAGATTTCAATTTCTAATCCTATTTGATATCTTACACTAGATGCATTGATTTAGTGTAGAGTTGATTTTTACTCTTATTTGATTTCTTGCACAAGATGCATTAGTTTCTGTGTAGATATTGATTTCTAATCCTATTTGATTGTTTGCACTAGATGCATTGATTTCAGTGTAGATGTTGATTTCTAATCCTATTTGATTGTGTGCACTAGATGTTTTGATTTCAATGTATATGTTGATTTCTAATTTGATGCAACTAAATGTATGATGTATATTAATTTCAAAGTAATTAGATTAATAGTGTGCATTGATTTCAATGTAAGCACATCTCTGCCCCTCCATATATTATATATATTATATATATATATATATAAATATATATATATATATTATATATCTCCCATTGTCTCTCCTTCTTATCTCTATCTCACCCTCGAGACATACACACTCTCTCTCCATATCTATCTATCTATTTGTTTATCTATTGTTGCATTCTCACTTTGCACTCAAAATTTTATTTCAACATTTTTCATCATTCAAGTTACTAATAGTATATCTCATCTCAACAAACTGAGCTAACTAAGAAACTTTAAAATTAAATTGACCAAATTAATTTTAGACCTATTTAGTATATTTAGAATGATCAAAATAATTAGATGTTCAACAAATTTTGTATGATCTCACATGACTAAAACAAGCTTAGATCCATCTTAAATCTCGATTTATCAAGCACAGAGAGGGAGATATTAAATTGACCCAATTAATTTTAGACATATACAGTATATTTAAAATGATCAAAATGATTAGATATTCAACAAATTTTGTATGATCCGACTGAACGAGCCTAGATCTCTAGAGGTGCAAACCTTTCCACAAATTTTACACTCAAAGAAAAGGTTTGCATTTCAAGAGATTTGATCCATCTCAAAGCTTAATAAATCTAAAATTAAAATAAATCTAGACTTTTAATAATATTCTTCATTATTATTATATTATAATATTTTAACTTTGACATTATATTAT
>APFE031322473.1:0-22789 GCA_000404065.3 Pinus taeda | reverse complement strand
ACCTTAAATAAAGAATTTTGTAATATATTTAATTACATGTAGAATACATTAGTTTACCAATATTAAAATTGAAGTTGAAATTATATAGAATATTTGTAGTGACATACTTCTTGATTTTGCTAGAAGTTCATAGCAGCATTGTTAATGCAACCATGCAGTGCAGTAATGTAGCTAATTTCTTCCTCTTTGAGCTTATTGGTCTATTTACCTCATATGGATGTCACTACAAGCATTACAGTAAAATGTTCCCAAGCCTTTGGGTCTATACTGTTATTTTCTTATTGTCTGAGTAGGGACAATATTCTACCCCTCTGTACTGATTAATGAGATGGCCTCATAATCTTTGGTGATCTAGTTTCTGTGTTGGATGAGGTATGATATTATATTTATGGCATATACATGATGAGATATGTTTCTCATGGGTAAGCATTCCATATTACAGGTTGTTTGGTGTTGTAATGATAATAGATTTTGGGTCTTGTCATTCATGGCAGATGTCACTTTTTAGAACCTAAGATGTGCACTTATCGTTTGGATAGAGACAATAGACAGTCTTTGAAGGGTATTAGAAACACAAATAAGTCGATCTTGAGAGAGGTTCAACTACTATATTAAACTCAATATCATAGTGGTGGGACTGTGGTGGTTGTGCTTTAATTCTCACTACTGTTAGTATAACTTTGAAGGGAGGTTCGAGACTGGCCTTCATAATTTCATAAACACTGCTATTTTTCTCCTTCAAGGTATTAATCACAAAGACTAGACTTGAATATAATAAATTGGACCCAAATAATTGTACATCTAATAACTATCAGTTATCCAGAATCCAGAACCAAGTGGTTGTTTTGGTTGCACATAGTACTGGAAAGCGAATAAATGTATATAATGAATTAATGACCTACTCTCAATGTCTTCATACTTTGGTATTGAAAGACAAGACCTGGAGGCAGCAGTAGTCCTTGTGAGGCAAGTCAAGAGTTGCATTGATGGTTTTAATAAAGACACATTTCAACACATTCTAGTTTCCTACTTCTTGTAAAATTAAAACCACTCAATTATTCATAAAAACTATTGGCAAACTATCATTCAATGCTTTTATGTAATGTGTAATAAATACAATAAGAAACACAATAAAAAAATATTGTGATGTTTTGCACCTAAGAACAATGTAATTCTTGCCAGAAATATCCACCTTAACCCATTCACTGCTTCAATAGGTACAACATGCATCCATGAACAAAGTTCAAAAGAAGCAATCCTCCTACTAACAGATTTGACTTAAAAATACATCGCCTATAATACTTGCAACATAGTCCCCTTTGATTTGAAGTGTATAGCTACCACTATGATTTCTATGGCCTTTATGAGTGGAACCAATGATATTATGTGCATGCTATGAATTTCCAAGTGGATAAGAAATGGTCTTAAAACATGTCAAATTGATCTGCAAGAAACATTTACAATTTATCTTAGTTCACTATCTGGAGATGAATAAGCTACTGAGCATGACAAAGTTGAGAAGCCTTTTACAAGGTGTATATTCTTGTTCAAACCCATACCTAGAAAGTTCACTATCTGGAGATGAATAAGCTATTGAGCATGATAAAATTGAGAAGCCATTTCCAACCATCTATATTCTTGTTCAATCCCATACCTAAAATACAGAAACAAAGAGGGTAACACTCTTGAAGTTGTGAGTAAATTGTGTACAAAAGTAGCTTGTTTCTTTGGGAAATGAACTAAGAAATGGTAAGGATATATATACGCACACGGTTGTTAATTAATCAAATTTGAAATGCTTGAGGAAATTGACCCCTCAAAAGAAGTTCCTTCAAGCATCTTTCCATCAAAATAAACATCATTTCCTATGCACATACAATTGAAAACCAAGAAAAAAAATCCTTATTTATTAACTTCTTGAGTATTAAAGCCTTTCTATTTTAGTATATAATAAAAAACTTAATCCTATAAATATATCCCAATAATCCATTACGACAAAACGTTGATATTTGACCAAATTTCCATGCCACCTATGCTTAGGTTATAGCCAACTTTCGTAGGCTTTGTTGCATGCATTTATCAACTTCTCCTTAGTCGTTCGTTACTAGCCACTGCAACATTTTTTTTGTGCACCATGGAAATGGCTTGGCTCTCCTCTACCATCAAACTTTTCTTCTAGAGCTAGTCCATGTTTACACTACTTAGTGAACTCTTGTGTCCCTCATTTCATTTTGAACCTCCTCCAGCATTAAATTGTGTAAAGGATTTTGATGAGCTAACAAACACAAAGACTAGAAGAGAGGAGTTGGATATGGTCATCTAGAATAAGGAAAACTTAGAAAGAGGCAACTTTTTCCCTTATTTTGTACACCAAAATTAAAAGAGTTTATGGTTGAGGGACTGAATATTGAATCGATATTTTGATACATATCTAAATACAAATTTTGCACTAATCTAACTCTGATTTTTAAGCATAAAAAAAACTATGATTTTTCAATCACGAGAAATATATACGATAGAGGCCTAAAATAAGAGACGATATTTTTTGTACTAAAATAGAGGCCAATCATTGTATTTTGGATGCCATAAAATTAGAGACCATATTTCTTGTACATATAGGCCAATCATTGCATTTTAGTTGCATAGCTTCAACAAAAATACCAAGTGGTAATATAATATCAAACAAATTATAGCAAAGTATTTGCAAAGTATTTAAGGATGATTCACAAGAAAGTGGGAGCTTGTATCCAGTGTTTTTAAAACTTGCATATAGTCTTATCAAATATTCCACATACTTGGGAAAATAACCAAGCCTACAAATCACTCAAAAGAATCGTGAATTTTACAATTTAATATGTGTGTGTGTGTGTGTGTGTGTGTTATTTGAGTCCTAGAAGAAGATTTAGACAAGCTCAAGTCGTTTGGGCCATTGATGCAAGACATAGGTCAATCAAACTTTTGAGGACACTATTTTGAATGTTGAAGAGAATCAAATAAAAACCAACAAATATTAGTTATATCAATTTGGAAAATAAAGACACTCTCTTGAGCCAATAAGTGGTTGAATTAAGATTGAATCTTTTAATAATGTTTTTATTTAATTAGTGAGATTATGGATGGCCATCATTTTCACAAAGGAGAGGCCTCATAGGTCACGTTATGCATGGTGTGAAATGTATGGGAAGCAACACTTATTGCATAATATATGGAACACAAAAATAAGAGTTAGCGATATGCATGTACACTCTTCATGAAATTGGCAAGATCCATAAACCTACCATAATGAAAGTAGTGTAAGATTGGTGTGATACAAAGAGTGGTTATGGAACTTGAAGATACGTGACATGTCCTTGAAACTTGAAATCCAACATGTTTAAGTAGAAGGTTTTCAATCTAATGCAGGAGCATCCTGCTCAGAATATTATTGTTCATTTGGTTGATTTAGGGCGTGATTTTTTAAATTATTTTTAGGAATTTTGTATAGATTGAGTGAGAAATATATGTGTGAGGTTTTCAGTTGTGAAATATTCTAAACTATGTGAGAATATCAGAGATAATTGATATGTGTAGATCTCGTACGGGTCTTAGAGATTACGAGATCCTCAAATAGGAATTAGTTGAGTAAATTATGGAGAAAATCATGGATTTATTACAATCCATAATTATGTAATTAATTTATAAATGTAAGCTTGCGATCAGAGCAAAAGGGACAGTATTAGAGTGTTACAGAGTGTTAGGAGTGTTATATAGAGCTAAGTAGTTGTGAGAATAAATCAGAGCACGAGATGTTCTGAATATATGTGTAAATATTGTTATAAATGAAAGGAATTTTGTGTTCAAAACTTGTTTCTGCGTGATCTTTTATATTGTGATTTTGTTTCGTTGATTCCTTAAATATTAGGTTGAATCCTTTGTAAAATACAGGAAATTAAAAGTGAATTTTGTTGTTTGATGATCGACTAGACAAAGGCTTTAATTTGTTGATCGCCAATTGAAAGCAGACAAAGATTGAATGCACTAATAAATCATCATTGTTCACAGGATGGATCAATGATGATCTATTTGGGAAAAGATCCAATGGTGATCGGGTGTGAATTAACAAGTGCGTTAACCCAGCTAGCAGACCCAATAACATTATAAAGTCGAGTTAATTGATAAATCGATCGTGACCGTTGAAGTGATCCAACGGTCATCGCGTGCCTACAAGCACGGACGTTAATTCCAAAATCGGACATGATAAGTTATAAAACTGAGTTAATAGCTCAGTTAATCGTGACCGTCTATTTGAAAGGGTCAGATCAGATGGTAATCGCATCGGAAAATGAACGAGGTTTAATCCATATTTCGGACAGGATATCATATGGACTATGATTTAATCCAGTTGAATTATGGATCGATCAGAACCGTTCATTATGTATGGACGAGATCCAACGGATATCGCTCCGGAAGATAAGTGTTGGTTAGCATAGTTTTCGGTCATGATAAGGTTTGAACGGGAATTTAATTTGTTTGGGATCCGCTAAAGAGATCAAGGTCTAATAGTTTAATTAAACAAGGGTTTAATTAATTTAATTTTTGTATCTATGTAAAGTTGCAGTTTCATTGCATCAAGTGGTATCAGAGCAGAAGAAGATTATGCATGAAGTATGATTATATTGCAGATTTACCAGTGTTAGTATTCATAATTTTTGTGCATAGTAACAGCGAAGGAAGGTAAGAAGATTCACAACATCCTAGAGCAAGGAGTGATCATATGGTTCTAGAGAAGCGAACCAGAGAGATGCAAAAAGACTGAGCTAAGAGGAGAAAATCTTGGTGGGGTATCGTGTAGCAGGGAGGACTTGTTACTACAGAGGTTTTGTTGCAACTCATGAATGTTGTTACGAGATATCAAGAAAGCATATGACAAGGAAAATCAGAGGCACAACAGAAGCAAAGGGAAAAGAAGAGGAGTCAGTTTTAGAATTTGATTGAGGTAAATATTTTCTTTTATTGAATTTTGAATATTGATTTGAGTTAAAGAATTAATGAAAATGAACATGGAGAAGCTTAGGAAAGGTTCAAATAAATGTCAAATGAGTGATGAAGAGCATAGGATAAGTATTGTAGTGATGAGAGAAAAGTTGAATATACTATAGGAATGGTTTCAAGAGAAAGAGAATGAAGACCGAAGACATGGATGGAGAATAAGGAAACGGATCAAGTGGAATCTATTGCAACAAAAATGGAATGCTATGTTGATGAAAAAACTTGAAGAAATACATATTTCTTTGTTTGAAAAGGAGAGACTCATAGGAATTGAGTCATAGCAAAGAGGATTTGATGAAACCCAAAAATTCCACGGTGGGAATTTGGTGCTTGAAGCATCCAAAGAGACCGAAATGTATGGTATTTTTAAAACTAGTAGTTTGTCTATGAATGCAGATATGTACTAAATAAGGAATTTGTTGCTATAGAGACAGCTAATTACCATTGTTATGATCAAGAAGTCTTTTGTGAATGGGATGATTGTTTTTCATTCCACGAAGTTGAGCTTGTAGCTCAATTAGAGGAGGAAACAATAGCTAAAGAGACAGAAGCCAAAGAAGTTGAGACCATAGAAACTGTAACAAAAGGAGGAAAGGACACCATAGAGAACATCAACTATGTTGATGTGATTAACAAAGAGTAATTACTTTTAAAGCATGGTGGAGAAAATTGCTTTACAGATATACAAAATTTGGTTGACTATTCGAGTGATGATGATGGTGAACTTTCAGATTTAGTTCTTACTAATCTCAGCACGACCGAATTACTTGGCAAAGCTATAGGTGTAGATGGTGAACCAGTTTGAGACTCATTCAAAATTTGGAAACCAGGAAAATGGGTATTCAAGTTTCCACATGGAGTTCACGAGTCTATATTTCCATAACAAAGGATGATGAGGTATGGAAAGTCGAGAATCATGTTTAATAATTCTCTGACAATATTATTCTATGAATTTAATGCGAGACTACATGATGAAGTTATTCCTTTGAAGGACCAACAACAAAACAGATTTCTGAATCTTGAAGGTAACAACTCATTCAAACTTGTAGCTGTCACATTACAATAGAAAAGTGGCAGACCTTATAGACAGGAGTCTATGAATTTTTTCTACATCTAGAGTCTGATGCAAGAGCATCCTCCTCAGAATATTATTGTTCACTTGGTTGAACTAGGGGGTGATGTTTTTAATTATTGTTAGGAATTTTGTATAGATTGAGTGAGAAATCTATGTGTGAGGTTTTCAATTGTGAAATATTCTCAACTATGTGAGAATATCAGGGATAATTGATATGTGTAGATCCCGTAGGGATCTTAGAGATTATGAGATCCTCAAATAGGAATTAGTTGAGTGAATTATGGAGAAAATCATGGATTTAGTATAATCCATAATTATGTAATTAATCTATAAATGTAATCTTGGGAGGAGAGCGAAAGGGACAACATTAGAGTGATATAGAGTGTTAGGAGTGTATGAGAGAGCTAAGTAGTGGTGAGAATCAATCAGAGCACAAGTTGTTCTGAATATATGTGTAAAATATTGTTATAAATGAAAGGTGTTTTATGTTCAAAACTTGTTTCTGCATAATCTTTTATCTTGTGATATGGTTTTGTTGATTCCTTCAATCTTAGGCTGAATCCTCTATAAAATACAGGAAATTAAAAGTGGATTCTGTTGTTTGATGATCGCCTGGACAAAATCTTTAATTTGTTGATTGCTGATTGAAAGTGACAAAGATTGAATGCAATAATAAATCATCATTGATCACAAGATGGATCAATGATGATCTATTTGGGAGAAGATCCAATGGTGATAGGGTGTGAATTAACAAGTGCGTTAACCCAGCTAACAAACCCGATAACATTATAAAGTCGAGTTAATTGATAAATCGATCATGACCGTTGAAGTGATCTGACGATCATCACATGCCTACAAGCGCGGATATTATTTCCAAAATCGAACGTGATAATTTATAAAACTAAGTTAATAGCTCAATTAATCGTGATCGTTTGTTTGAAAGGGTCAGATTGAATGGTAATCACGTCGAAAAATAAACAAGGTTTAATCCAGATTTCGGGCATGATATCATATGGGCTGTGATTTAATCCAGTTGAATTTCGATCGATCACAGTCGTTCATTATGTATGGACGAGATCCAACAGATATCGCTCCAGAAGATGTGTTCTAGTTAGCATAATTTTTTGACGCGGTAAGGTTTAAACGGGAATTTAACTTGTTTGGGATCCGCTAAAGAGATCAAGGTCTGGTAGTTTAATTAAACAGGGGTTTAATTAATTTAATTTTTGTATTTATGTAAAGTTGTAGTTTCATTGCATCAGAATCCAACTTTGCTGAATCAATTGACTTGCAATCTAACTTTATAGTAGCGAACTTATAACGCAACATCTCCAAAGCAACAAAACTATAAACAAACCTCGAAGAGTTAGTTGACTAAATATCTATTGTTTAAAGAGTATCCTTGTTTAATTGGAAATATGATGGACAACCTTCACCTTTAAACAAAGTGAGACCTCATTAGTGGCTAGGCCACATTGAGCAGCGACATTATGCAGTGCATAGTGTGCAATATATGGCATGCAAAAGTCTAGTGCACAATATATGGAACAAAGAAGGAAGTGTTTTTGTTGTGTATTTTCAGGAGTGTGGTGCACAATATATGGAAGAAAGAAATAAGTGTTTGTATTGTGTATTTTTAGGAGTCGGTAGAAATGGTAGCATCCACAACTTTAATATAGTGCAAGGAGGGCAAGAAAAATTCAACCCCACTATGTAACTTTGTGCCACTCAAATCTTCAAGTTTAGTCATTCTATCTTTCGTGATACAATCCTAGGTTGAGGAGTTCCTTATGTTATAATTGGATGACTCCATGTGTTTCCTGTTGAAAGAGGAAATTACACTTATAACAAAGTAAATGATTTAAAGAAAGGCCAAAATAGTATGTTATCATTTACCTCATATTAGGTGACAAATAAAATAGTCAAATACGCTTCATAGAAGTGCATCAACAATGTCTCGTGATATATATTATCTGTCAAACATGAACTAATTTTTAACTTATATATAAACAAGTTAAATGAACCATTTTTCCATATAAATATTGGGCTTACCTCCATTGACACTAAAAAAGTCTTCATCATAGTCAGATTCCATGACAGTTACAGAATAAAAAAATGTCACCTCCTTACTTCCTGCTGCAAATGAAAGACTAATTCGGAATCAGTGGTATTGATCAAACCTTCGTTGGCTTTGATGTTGATGTCGATGCCCTAGATGTTGGTTATTTTACTATTGGGTATCTACGGATGTTGATATTGTTGACTTGCAAGGTCTGTATTCACTGCTTAGTAATAATGTGTTACTTAAAATTAGCAACCTTTGCTTGAGATTGTATCCAGTCTCACATTTTAATGCAATGATTCTATCACATGTGAAAGTAATTCAAATTGCATGGAATTCCACAATATTTTGCATCAACAAAGTTGCATCTGTGTTGTGTAAAATGTCGTTGAATTCTACTACCCAATGTTCAACTTCTAAAAGATGAATTCTATGTATCAATTATACTATTTGATTTTGTTTGAAAGTTTTCATGCTATTAACATGGAGAATGTTGGAACCCATGTTTGGGGGTTCTTAGTTGTTGTCTTCTATGGCTGGCACTCTCTCGATTTTTTTGTTCCATTATTTTTGCATCATTGAAATGGGATATGTTAATAAAAAATATGCTTATATTGATATAACTTTGTTTTAAAATCGAAGCAATACAATATCACCATGTACAAATATTTTGAATGTTTGCTCCTCCATGCCCTTGGTGTCCACCATCTTACTCTGAGTTGGTTAGAATGAACACTTTATCTGCACCATTCCCACCAGTATTTACTTCTCCCCGGCCGTGGTTGTTCAAAAGTGGTCTTTACAAACATCATAGGAATTTTGGGTGGAGCTTAGCTTCAGCCTCCTTCTCCTTCTCTAAGTAATTCAACCTTTCATTATTTTTATTTATGTGGAAATACCATGACCTAAATAGTTGAATCCACTCACACTCTTAAGCCTTTTGCCTTAAGTCGGCCACTTTTGTTTTCCATGTTGGTAAACTCTTCCTCAATTTGATCCACGAGTCTGATCAAACTGGGTGTTTTCCAAACTACTTTTGAGATGCTCTACTTGTTCCTTTGATATGGAATATCTTGGGAGCCATAATGTAACTCGTCTATTGTTTGCACAGAATTCAGGATTACCTTTGATTGCTTCGTCGTTTTGTGCCTATGCTACATTTTGAGGTTTCTTGTGACATAATGTTTTCGTCCTCCATAATATCATGTTTGTTTAACTGCATTAGCCCATGTGTTTGTGTCATAGTTATGCTTCCATACTACATGCATGAAATCCACATGCTCAAATTATTTTCTAATCTTTCATGTCTTGTTCAGCATCCTATGTATTGTTATGTTATAGCCTATAAGGTAACATTTTATTATTCATAATGTTCATAATTTATTAACACATATATTATTAATTATTCCAACTACCTATGCTAAAAAATGTTATAGGTATAGTGTCGAGGCCTCTGTCCAACTCTTAGTGGCTATTCCAAGACTGCACAAATAATTTGAGATTGTCAATTTATCTCAAATCTAGATTGTTAATGTGGCTCCCTAACCTGGTTATCCCTGTATTTCCCTTTAAATTGTCTCTCATATGGATCTTTAACAAGCTCTACTACCCCCATTCTAATCGGATTACCTTTTGCCACACCATAAATAGACTTCTAGAACAAGTATTAGGATCTAAAGTATTGGAATAAACTCATTCACATTTATTCCTATAGGAAATAGAACATTGTTTTGTAGCATGGAAATCAGTCCCTCTTACCACTATACCAAACCTGGTGGACAAAAAATGGCAGGCTTTGATGAGGACATGTGGGTGGGGTTTGGTCCTTAATATAGCTATGTAGATCTGAAAGGCGTGGTGCCATACATTCACATAAGATTGAATCATACCTCTAGGTGTCCCCATGGCTATGGTCTACCTGAAGTTGGAAGAAGATCCCATGGGAATGGAACCTCACTCCCCACCATTAGTCCTAAGCCTGTGGGAACTTACATGTGACTAACTTAGTGGCTATTCCAAATCTCTCACTAACACAATGACTAAAATGACTAAAATTTGACATGATGAAAATTTCCTAGAAAGACCTGGTATGTTCTTTCAGTATTAACGATAATGAAATTCCATAGGATCCTATGACTTTCACGAGAAAAGAGAAATCTTATTTCCTACCATCATAAGACCCAAATTCATGCTTCCTCTTTCTAGTGTAAAACTCTAGTGAAAAAAAGGTTTTCCATATTTATCATTGATTCCAAAGCGTTAACCACTAACTAATGAAATCCATCCATTTTTATTATGAAATTTCAACCATTAATTGATACCAAGTTATTGTTCTATGTAGGTTAAAAAAAAACAGCGAGCCATATAGAAAAATAAAAAATGGCAATCCAAACTCATTACCACTTAACCAGGCCAAAGGAACCCTTATATATCCTAAAACCAAAACAACTTCACAGGTTGTGATTTCTCAACTTTCCATTATCCTCTGCCTTTTTCTTGACACAACGAACTATCTGGGAAAAACATTATTAGGATGAGTTGTTTGATTTTGTATTCCGTTGGAAAAATTTAGTGTGTATTAATCACAAGACTTATTCAATTTGACAAATATTCCCCGTTATTTGTTTTTTTCTAAATCTGCATCCTCTAATTGCCTTTGTTTTCTCTTGAGACCTTTTGATTCTACCTCAATGACAGATTGTTACTCCCTAATGTTCAGTTGCTGAGAATTCGAACCCTGTGTTTCAATTATTTAAGATCGCCAAATGCTTTCTTTAAAATCTCATGCCCTGGTGGAATTTGCCTCAAACTTTGGTCAAAATTTCTCATAGATTTTGGAGAAGGGAAATCATAGGTGATAGTCCAGAAAGTTATTAAAGTGACTTTTAAACATAATGTGATCATCCACAAATTCATTAAAGTGAGTTTTAAACATAATGCATGGAATAAAAAAAAAAGGTAAAAATTTGATTATTGATGGACCATGTGGGCCTTCACATGAGGGTCATGTGCCTCAGCATGCCTCACAGCTTTGTCTCCATAACATCGTGTGTAAGCCCTAGACAATGCCACTTAACATTACATTATATATTCAAGGGTAGATATATATAGTATATGTATCTAATTGAAATGTTTTCTTAGTTGGCAGATGAGAGAGAATTGTCTACGAGAGAGAAATGTCTAGTTTCATTTTAGACCAAAAATGCCCCGAAAACCATGAAAATTGTGTGCCCCTATAGGTCCTGAGATTCATACCACTATCTCTCGTGCATACAAAATCATAATGACATCCCATTGGAATAATTAGATAGAAATGGAGCTATCAGCACCTCTGTTATCATCCCAACTAGGACGTGTGCATAAAAGGGAGAACAAGATGGTGTAGCCACCTTAAGAAGCTCCCTTCGTGCATGGGAAAAATAAAGGGTGCTAATCCAAAGAAAACAGAGGAAGAAGCAACTTCCTAGTTCCTACCTTTAGCTTGGTATACCTTTCGAACGTAGGAATTGGTGAAGTGATAGTAGAAATATGTTCGCTCAGGTTTGTAACTGACTATTGAAGTTGGTCAATAAGGACGTTGGTACTTCAAAATTTTCACCCTATAAAAAGTTGCAAACTAGAGCCTAAAAGGATAGAAAAAATTATTTTCTGTTGGGCATTAATATCTCATTTGGTCCGTCTTGGGTAGGTTATTGAATCTATGCATTCAGTGAATGAATAACTATAGAAATGATTGTGTTGCATATGTTCAAGGAGTTGTATCCATTAAAGTAGTTGCATCTCAATCAATGTATCTAAGTTCAAAGAGCTACCAAATGAATGACTTTGTTCGATAGTCCCTTGTGTGTGATATTCCCTTTTAACACAGGCTACCATCTCCCATAAAGTCACAATCCAGGAACTATGCACTTCATAATCTACCTACCATGTAGAAGCACAGGAGGAGGGTGTTGAAAGATAGGCTAAGGAGGGGGCTTTCATTTCCAAAGAAATAAAGAGAGAAATAATATGAAAGCAAGCAGGTCTTTGAAAATATAACTATGTCTTGAGAAGTTTGGTTAAATTCTACAAAAACTTCACATCAAGCAGGCACATCAACAAGGAGTGACACCCCCTCGGCTTTTATTTGAGTGTAAAATTCTACGTGGCCCCAGTTTTCCATGCACGGTGTCATATGTGTGACCATTCTGCACGTATGACACGTGAGTCTGGTAGAACATTCAATTTGAGGTGGGGAGAAACATTAGTAAATATGGATAAACCACATTTTTGCCTTGATTAACTTAAGTTGTGTGTAGTGCCTCTGTAGGACGAAGGTCTCTGAAAGACCACAATCGTATCCTCTATATCTAAATCAGAAATACTGGCGAAAACTGGTTCTGAAGAAGTGGAAACACAAATTGATGAATCAAGTTATGTCTGAATCAATTTTCACCCTCTTACTACTGTAGGGGGATTCGATGTTCTATTTCATTCTCTACCAATCAGCACGGAGTGTTTAGCCTTGTAAGAAATATTGTTCCTTAAAGTGATTGAGACGTCCCATTGCAGGTCAACTTCAGCAGATGAACTATGGTGAGGTCTTCTATGAATTATGTTTGATTGCAGTCGATCAATTGAACTTCCTCCCTACAAGCATCTCCTCAATGTCTTGTGAATTTTGCATGTCAGCAAATTTTTTTAGCAATAGTGAAAAACAGCGAACGAAGAACACATATGAATAGAAATTTCATCAAAAAACAGTAAGAAAGACTGTCTCTCGCCACTTTTATACCTTTCGATTGATCCCTCCCTTTCTTGTTCGGTTGCTTTAGGTTCTCATAATATGGTTTAGTGTGGTCGTAATTGAATCTCCTAAGCTTGCTCATTCTAACAACATAATGTGCATTCTCGGAAGACTGTCATATTTCCTCTAGATCTCATGAACCATGTATAATTTTATGGGTCACTAGATATCCATTACGCAAGGAAAATTTAATTTTATGGGTCACTAGATATCCATTACGCAAGGAAAATTTAACTTATGTGTGAGATGTGGTCATCATATTGAGTATTACACAGTAAGTATGGTCATCAATGTGTCTATTCCATGGTCCAAGCCCAACATCCATAGTATTATACTATTCACAAGCCCTCTTCAAGGTTACAAGCACTCACATATACCATGGCCATTTACATATTTGTAACACAAGCATTGTTTCTCATGGTCTTGTTTATATCCAAAATCGAAAATATAAGCCATAACATTTTCCTGTTATTCTCGTGGTCCATGTGAACCATTCCAATAAAACATTCATGCCCTACATATGGAGAAATTATCCTGTGCATGTGAACTATCAATTTATTTTTTCTCGCGTGAGTTTGTTTTCAAGAAACAAGCTAAAAACTATTGTCCCAAGATCATCAACCATGTGTAAATCCACAAGCAACCATAAAACCTTGTAAATATAATGGTTGTGACATGATTGTACTAAAACGTACAATCATTGGTAACAGTAAGGAAGTGGTTGATAGCCCAAGAAATTGTTCATAAGACCATATGTCTATTATTAACACAACACAAGGTATATCAACCTAAGCTTTGAGCATTAGTCAGATATGTTTTGTGCTATAGTTTCATACCATACACAATAGACATGTTTATTAACAAATACATGTGTCACTCATTAGATATAGACAAGGCAATACTTACCACTATAGAGGGACATAATAATGAGTTTTTAACATCTAGCAAAGTCGATGACTTGAATTCATTTGTTGAGGAAAAGGTTCAACAATGTTAATATGGATTTAATGGTCTAAAGGATAGAAAAATTATCATATATATACCATTACAGAGATGCAAAATTCACGAGATATATAATGCACTTTTGGATTTTTAATTTAGATATATCTAATTTTAATATTTCCATAATTTCAGTGAGATGATTTTAATATCATGTTAATATTTTGGGTTCATACAATTCTTATATGTTGGTTAATATGACTATTTGTTATTAGTACTTATGGTTTCAAATAATATCCGTAAATGAATCTATAAGAAATATTAAATCTCATTTTTGTAAATTCCAAATATATTATAACATAAAATTGTGTATAATTATATGTTTTCATAATACATGTTTCTATGAAACTATATAAAATAGCAAATTTCATTTCATAAATTCCATATATATATATATATATATGAACAATGTCATTTGTAATGATAAGCTAAACTAGAACAAAATAATAAGAAATTTGCTATGAAATTTAGGTATTTTTGCAAATATCTTCTTAAAATATAACTTATACTTTACTAATTAAAATTACATTAAGAAATTGTCCATGGAATTTAAACAAATTAAATTTAAAAATAAACTCAAAAACTTCATAAAAATAACACTTAAAACAACTCCATTATATTAATAAACACATGCAAATTACACATTTTTAAAACATTTTATATTAAGCTTACATATTTTTTATAAAATTGAATGGTGTAATTCTCATAATTAATTTAAACCCTTCACTTTCTCTAAAAATTCACAATTAATAATATTTATATATTAACTAGATAACATATACTACCACCCTGAAATTTAGCTAAACAAATATTTTATTAAAATATTAAAAACTATTTAAATTATTTTCTTAGACCATATAAATAAATTAAAAAAAAAACAATTAATTTAAATTTTAACATAAAAATAATTTATAATATACATTTTACAGAGATAATAATAATGACAACAAACAATCATTTAACATTTTTAAAATTAAAATTATAAATAATAATATAATAATAAAAATAAATCATTTTTAATACATAAAATGGTTAAATCTATATATATAAATATAAATAAACTTTTACAATTTTATAAAAAGTAATATTATTAATACAGGAAAAAATTAAAAATATAAATAAATTTATTATTAAATTTCTCAAAATTTAAGTTACCTTATTATCAACAAACCACCCAAACTCTCCTTAAATCGCATCACACATGACATAACTCGTTAGATCATAAAAATGGTTAATTATGTAAATGGCAAGCACATAACTTCGAAACACGTGGATATAGTTAACTTCATACACAACCATAATTCATTGGATCATATCATGGTTAATTATGTAACATAATTTATAATTTTAAAATAATATTGTTTATAAATGAGATTTTTTGAAAAGTTATATGGTTATATTATAAACTAAATTGGGAGAGATTTATTGAAATCATAAGTTTGGTAGATGAAATCACTCAAAATGTCATGGGATTTTTGGGGTTTTTGAAGATGTTGAATCTATATATAATAAAAAAAATAGTTTAAATAATATTAAATTCAAAATTTCACCACAATTTTTCAGTGAAATTCTAACCAAAAATCCACCAAAACCTCTAAAAAAATTCTTCCTTATAGAAAACTCTAAATTTGTAATCCTATTTTTATTGTTATTTTCACACTGATAAAGATCAACAGACCTGGTTTCTCCTCCAGACAAGTTGAGATCACCTTTTACATGTACATATTTTTTCTTAATTACTTATAATAAAATAGATCTTTCTCTAACTTAAAAAAAAAAATTAATTTTATTTTTAAAAACAAATGCATAACAGAATATTTTTAGTTGTGTTTTTCTTTTTTATCAACGAGCAATAATCGACTGAACTTCAAAATAGAAAACTCTAAATCTATAATTCTATTTTTAAAAGCAAATGCATGACAATATTTTTAGTCGTGCTTTTGTTTTTTATCAACCAACAATAATTGAATAAGCTTCAAAATATTGTAGAACACATATCATAACGAAACAACTGCAGTCATTTGCCATTTGCATTTGCCAGATGATTCATGGGTATGATTTCCTATTCTTCATATCTACAAACCCCGGCACCCGGATACACCCTTCCAACTCTGCAGAAAAAGCCCTTTTCAGGAGCACAGTGTCTGTCCTCGGAGCACACACACAGCCCTTCCAAAGCACATCCATCCTTCATTATAACCAGCCCTTCCTGCCCTGTTCCCATCATGGCATCTGTCCAATCATTCGACATTAATCCCTCAGGATCATATTTTTCCTTGACTTCCCAGAAATCCTGGGCCTTACTATACTTACCCATGACTCCTAGAAATGCAATATTTCGGTTCTTGCCCCAGTGAGGAGTACCTCCATATTTGAACAAACCCATCTGCTCAATCTCTTCTAACACGTCTTCGTTCAGCCTGGGTGTCATGGGATCTCGAGAACGGTAATACGTGAAATCAAAGTCCACAGAATCCTCATCTAAACCTAAATATGCACTGGAAGCTTTCACAAAACGCATCAGAATGCCACCGTATAGCTCGATCCCACACAAACTGCTGGGGTTCAGATCCCGGAGCTTTTTAATGTCTGTGATGAAGTCTTTGATGTTGGAGAGACCAATGCCAATTGTTGTCTGATGGAAGAATTCGCCATCGACGCGAGGATCCCATGGACAAGCTGTCACCAGGTCGTTTTCTGCAGATTTCAGACATGATCCAGAGGCCTGTAAATTGTTCTGAAATCCTATCACAGGATACTTCGTGAAGAATAGACCGTCATTTTTAAGACCTGAAGCCATGCCTAAAATGGCCCCAACCTGAACCTTGGCTGTCCTGCATTTCCCCTTTGCATCCTTTGTAGCTTCTTGGAGCTCCTCTGCCAGCATAAAAGACAGCTAAATCCATATGATCAGAAAGGCCAATCAGCTATTGCAATTTTGAATTTGTGAACGAAATCGAGTATTTTGACAGTTGGGTTTTCTGAAAAGGCACCTGCTGAGCGAGCTATGGCTAAGCCCGCAGTCGAGGTGGGGCGGAAGCCGATGAAGTCGTTGATGCCGTTTCCTGCTTCATCAACCGAAACGCGATCGTCTATCCTGTAGATGAATGCCCGCTGCCCGGGAAACCATGTCAAGTCTGCGAATTCATGTGCCCTTCCAAAGTCTACTATAATCTCCTCAAGAGAAGTATCGTCTTTCTTTATGTTTGTGATGGAGCGCTTAAACATGGGTTGCAGCTTCAGAGTTACCTGCACTTAAAAACCAAACTATGATTCTCTGGAGATATAAATATATGCTTCACCTCACCTAAAGGGAGGAAGAAAATCTGTAATTGCTACCTTGAAATATTATTGTTTTTAAAAAAAATTTAGATGAGGAATTACAAATCTCCTGATCAAAGAAGTTATGGGCAAGATATGCCAGGAATGTGGCAAAACAAAAGTTATGGACACGTTAAGTAAGGAATAGTAATGTTTTTAATTAAAATGGATATTTTAAATATATATATATATATATATATATATAATAAAATGTTATTTATTAAATTAATGAATACTATACTAAAAAATTATACTATCTCTTTTATATTTAGTTTGAAAAATTCAATTTATACAAAACAATATATTATAATCCTCTCAATTTTTTAAGGAATATAACATTATTTGTGTTCTTAAAAGTAGAAGGTTGATTTCTTTAATTTCAATGAATTTTGCCCTTTAATTGTTCTTAAAGTTAGAAGGTTGACTTCTTTAACCTCGAGGAATTTTCATTTTGATTGTTGTTACATTTTATAAATCCATAAATTTCCTCATTTGAACTTTATATGAGAGTTTTCCTCAATAGTCACACATCCATGGTTAACTCTTGTAAAATTATTAGTACATGGAAATTTATTAAAAATTTCTAGAAATATTATAACATCCCAAAATCCCATCCCTAAATTCTAAAAAACATTAATAGTCTGAAATATTTATACCAAAACAACCATGGGAAAGCAAAAAAGATATAAAAGAATACCTTCGTAAACTATAACATACCTCATAAATTTACAACTTCCTTTATGATCGCTGTGTTTTTTCCTCATACCCTCAATTGACAATAAAAAATAAAAAAGGGCATAATCCTTCACCTTGTTAAAGCTTTACCCACAATAAATATTGTGGATATGGTATTCCATGACATGTCTTTTATTTTTTATGTTATTTTTTCTCTCTTAAGGAAATTTAGTGGTGTGTTTTATTTTTATAATAAATCATTACAACCTAAAAAAAATTATGTAGTTGAGCATAGGGCCTTTATAGTAGAAGTTAGTTTAAGATTTGTTTAGAGTATCCTACCATTAGGATATCTCTGACAGTTCAGAATATCTCTGACAGTTCAGAAATCTTACTGGTTTGAGAATAGTTCTCTTTGGCCAGTCGTATGTTGGACCAAAAATTATTTTCAACTCTCATAGTTTCAAACAAGAAGAGCTGAATCTTGTAGAATTAAGATCATGGAAATTTTGTTTAGGAATTTGTGTGGAAATATTGTTTGGGAATTTGTGTGGTTGGAGCAAAGTAGTCATTATGTTAAGGAACAGCATCTATAACCTCGCTCAGAGACACTCCACTTTGTATAGTAATCTTCATTTACGCTTCGTCCACGCCAACCATGCGCTTCACCTCCTGAGTGCTTATGATAATACCGGAGTCCCTCCTTAGCAGACCAGCTTGGGAATGGAGTGAGACCATCTGTTAACCACCCACATCTCTTCTGTTTCTTCTTACTTCCCTCTGCCACCGACTCCACCATCTTTTCTTCCGACGAAGGGAAAGCCGCCGACAGGGGTCTGCAGGTCGCCTGGTGCGGAAAGATTCCATAGTCGTCAGTCACCGTGCAATCGGTAGAATGACTAAGCCTGCATTTCAGCGGCGGAGAAGGTGAATTACATGATATCTTATTCTGGTTGATCAGAAATATAATGAGAAAAAACGTGACATTAGGTGTAAGACACCTAATTGAATAATGAGGGGCGGAATTTTCAGTATGTAGAATGTCGGTTAATGCAGTCTTAATACGTGGGAATATTCGCATTCTCTGCATAGAGAGAAACGCGTGCTAACAGTTTGGTGGGTTGGTGGATCGTTGATCGTAATTCGTGTGAGTTTGTTGTTGCAGATTGTGCAGTGGAATCTGAAAAAGTGAAGAACACAAGAATGGGATGGAAGTAGCGGACGAAACATTCGATCGTGCATTCATTTATTTTAAATCTGACACCTATTACCCACCCGGAACAAATTAATTTGACACTGGCACTAACTGGTAATCTACATTCAATATTAATGTATTATTCTGGTTGGTAAATATCGATGTTATTTCATTGAGAACTAAAAAATCATGGTTTATAATTTATAGATTAAATAATAGCGACTATTGTTGGATTTAGAGACGTCTAATTACAATAATTTAGGTTGGACATGCGTGCATTATGATTATGATATCAAATACTGTTAGCAAGATTACATTTATGTAATGATTAAATATGCCAAATAATGTAATTAATTAAGTTATGGCATTAAACTTATTTAAATAAGGATTTGGATACAAATACATATAGAATAATGTTAATCAATTATAATTGTTAATGGACCGATTATAATTGATTGAAATAATAGCAGTAATAAATATGGACAGCCAAATTTCGGCTGCCCTAGGATTGGGGCTGAAATTTAGCTGTCAATTGACAGCCAAATTTCCGCTGCCCTAGGATTGGGGCTGAAATTTAGCTGTCAATTGATAGCTAAATTTCAGCCCCAATCCTAAGTCAGCCGAAATTTGGTTGTCCATATTTATCACTGCTATTATTTCAATCAATTATAATCGGTCCATTAACAATTATAATTGATTAACATTTTGACAGCCAAATTTCGGCTACCATAGGATTGGGACTGCTATAAAAGGGCTGAGTCTCCAAGACTTGCAATCACTCAGAAAAATTAGTCTGCTCCATTGAAGACTTGATATACTATCAAGGATTGTCAGAGAAAAGGATTGCAAGCTCTTGGAAGGATTCAAGAGCCAACAACTCAAGTCAAGACCAGAAGCTTTAGAAGATGGAAAGTAAATTCCGCTGTGCATTATTTTCAATAAGTTCCCCTATGCATTATTTTCAATTTCTTACAAAGGAGTAGATCTTGGTTAGGGTTTAAAGTAATTAGGAAAACCCGCAATTTAAATCTAACAAGTGGTATCAAAGCATCCTTATGTAAGAATTGCAGTTTTATTTCAGTTTTAATGATCTCTGGCGTCTTTCTCGATTTTTTTTTCATTTTGCGTCGGTCTCATTTCAAACTGTGGTAATGGTGCCCGGCCTTTTCTGGATTGACTTCGGTCTGTTTTATTTTTCATCGGACGAGCCACATCCTTCTTTCCTTCTATAATTTAGTTGGCCGTCCTGGGCGTTCTCATAACAAAATATCAACATGCTGGAATTAAAAATATGCTACTGCGTTTATATATAGAAAACAACATTAAAATATATATCAAAAATATATCAAGATATTAAATATTTCTTCACGAAGTCTTTTTTTCTTAAAATATCCCTCATGGAGCAAGTATCTTCGTAAAGAATGTCCGCGGACAAAGAAATTCTAAGCATTATTGGACTTAGATCCAGATTTTTAATTCTAAGTTTGCGGCTTACCTACTGCATGAAATGTTTAGATTAACCCCGTTGTAACTTGATTTCTTTTCAAAAATTTTTAATGGAACAAAGCGAAAGACTAAACGCATTTATTAGTTTTCAAAGATTCCTTAAAGGACCAATTCTTTCGGTTACTCCTGCTACAGAAAAAATACTCGCTATTTTTCATTGTGCGCTCTGATTTATTGTAACAATGCCACAGCAACCAAAACTGTAACGAATGGCGCCTAAAATCTCGGGATATCATCGAACCTGTGAACGCAAATGACAACCATTAAAATATTGCATAACAAAATTTGAGTTTAGAATGCCTTCTCTAAGATCTGTTATGATTTTGTCGAGTCATTAATTTTATTTTGCTTGCCCATAATGTCTGCTCTCGTATGGTGCATTTATTCCATGTTTGTTTTGATATCAAAAAGAGTGAGCCGCTAAATTTGCGTAGAAAATTCAAGGCACACTCATGCGTCAACTCCAAGGTTTGGGAAAATCTTAGTAGTATCTAACACGTCTCTTAGTCTCGGGAACAAGTAATCCATGAAATTTAATGCTGGATCTTGAATTAGTTTTAATGTCTAAGATGACTGTCAGATTCTGGAAAATCAGCGTCAGAGCTTGAAACGTTCTGTGTTTCTTCGAAATAATTCGGGTGGGGATTAATTACTTGGGAAATCTATGCTACTGGATTTAAAATCAGAGGATCTAAAGTTGGTTACCTTCCCTGATTTCTCTGTTTTTCATGCTTATTATACGCCCTATAAGAACTTAAATACGGGACGAGAATAAGCTGCATCGGTTCTGTCATTTTCTGTATATTTCAAAAGCTCTCGAAAACCATTGATTGAATGCTATTTGAAGTGTTTCCATGGTTTGCATTTATGGAAGGAGCCACACTCTCTGTTTCACTTAAAATTGTTGTTATTGCAGCACTTGCATCAAGTTTAGCAGAGCTACAGAAATATTATAAGGCCGAAAATATTTAGTTTATTTGTAAATGAATTAATCTATCATTCTTCTGTAATCCAATTAACGTCACCTGCCGAGACGCGTGAATGAATGAATGTGGGTGTGTACTTCCATTTTTAATATGAATGATAGAAGCCCCTTCATCATCCGTCATCCAACTGTCGTCCGCCGGAAACGCACGTAAATGTGAATGCGTATTTCATTACCAAAACGTTTTCTGTAATGAGAATCGCGGTGGATAAATGAGACAAGTCACTCCATGACATCGATGCCGTATTCTAGCTATTCTACCATGGAGTTTTTTGGCAATAATTTTAAAGTTAGTTTTACCTTTAATTTGGGTAGTATTCGTTAAAATTTTAAGGTTGAATTACTTAATTGGTATAATTCAAGTGCTTTAAAGTGTTAATTTTTTGTATAATTAAAGTTTATAATTTAGTTTATAGTTGTATTAGTGGATTTTATCACAATGATGCTAATCATGGCAACCATAAATAAATTATTTAGTAAATTATTGAAGCATCTCTGAAAGGTAATGATTGTAGAAATTACTAAAATTTTACTAATTTTGGAATCTAACTAAAGGCGTTTTTAAGTATACATGTGTTGTTTTTCGCATGAGTCAAGCATTGATGTTCGCAAACGAACCGCTCTCTGTAAGACGATTGCAAGGGTGACTCATAACAAGTTGAATTGACGTGCTGGCAATGGATGTGGGTGTTAGCTTTCCCAAAGGAGGGTTGGCGCCTGCTAAGTTGTTTGGTGCATAAGGGTAGTGTATGAAAATTAATTGCAACACACATGGAGTAGCGATGGTCGTTAGTTCATGGATATGTTAGTCTGACCCAAAGGTAGATTGACAAAAAGGTTGCATGTTTGTACTTTATTCACTACACCAAAGTGCCTGAAGGTAATGATTGCACCCAAAGGTGTTTCATTATTGAATGGTGTTTTGACTAAAGTTTTAATGGAGCAAATAGTTTTACACATGCCTTTAGATAGATTTTAGAATTATGATTAAGGATCAAATCGTGATGCATCGTATCTAAATTATTTCCTTGTTCTTGAATTTTTCAGATCCAAACATAATGTCAAGTCTAAGTCAGATTAAGCCCCTCATGGGGAAAAATTTCAAACAGTGGGAGGAAAAGCTGAAATTAGTCTTAGGGATCATGCAATTGGACACA